>WTSP01026440.1:0-54772 GCA_025331215.1 Actenoides lindsayi
CAATGCCACTGTCCATGTCACTGACAAAGATGTTAAACAAGACTGGTCCCAGTACTGATCCTTGAGGGACTCCACTTATCACTGGTCTCCACTTGGATACCGACCCACTGACAACCCCTCTTTGGGAGCGGCCACCAAGCCAGTTCTTTATCCACTGAATTGTCCATCCATCAAATCCATATTGCACCAGCTTGGAGACCTGAATGTCATGTGGGACAGTGTCAAAGGCTTTGCTCAGGTCCAGGTAAATGATGTCGGTTGTTCTTCCCCTGTCTATTGATGATGTGACCTCCTCATAGAATGCCACCAGGTTAGTCAGGCATGATTTGCCCTTGGTTGTAGTCAATCACTTCATCGTTATTCATCTGCCTCAGTAGTGCCTCTAGGAGGATCCACTCCATGATCTTGCCAGGCACAGAATCTTTCAATACAAGTGGCTAAATTAAAGATATGGGTCTAAAGGCTGAGCATTTATCATGGCCTTACTATATTTGTTCTGACTATTCTCTTGTTTTAGATACAGTATTGGACAGAGATCTCTGTCCCAAAATTCTGTGAACTTTGGGCTGTTTTTATTATCTTAGAATCCTTGCTTTTTCAAGGTCCAGATTTCTAGCTGATATTTCTAAATAATTCCAGATGGTGAGATTAAAAAAAAATTAAATTCTAAACTCTTGTTTCCCTCTAACCTGTGTTTTTGAGATGGGAGCTAGAAGTCTGATGTGAACCTCATTCAAACTGGTTAACTGTAGTTTATCTCCTATGCAGTTAGCCACAGCAGATGCCAGAGATACGCGAATGCAACACATCTTTAATAAATGAGAAGGTACTTGCTTTGACTAATCTTTCAGGAGATGGTTTAGCCTGAGGCAAACCTACAGGCTACAGATATTTCAGCTGGCTGTGTACTGTTTCAGCACTGACTTTGAAGCCATGCAAAATAATAGATTGTACTCTTTACGGAGATATTTGGGGACAGGGCTGAAATGAGTGCTGAAACGAAAGAGAAGCAGAACACTGGAACAGGCTGCTCAGAGAAGTGGTGGAATCTCTGGAGACTTTCAAAAGCTGCCTGGACTTGTTCCTGTGTGACCTACTCTAGGCCATCCTGCTTTGGCAGGTGGGTGGACTAGATGATCTTTAGAGGTTCCTTTCAACCTCTACCGTTCTGTGATTCTGTAAAGCATCCGGGCAATGTATTATATTCATAGTAGCTGAATAGGTCACTGAGAAGAGGAAAAAGGAGTTGTCCACCACATCTTTAACATCTTTATGTGTATGAAGCTAGTGCAACAACATAGTTTATACAGGGTAAGATGCTGTGACAGACTACTTAATTGTAGTTACTGAAGATGCACAAAAAATGGTCTTGGATTTCATAGCAAAGAAAATACTATTACAGGGAATAGAGCAATAGGAGGAGACTGATCAGAATGTATGATAATTGAAGTAGATGATGTAGGTTTAATGTATGGATGCTGTTGACACCAGATTTTGCAGTCATTGAGAGACTGATATCAGTTTTTAGCCTTGCCTGAAATGAACTCTCAGCAGGATTCCCAGCAGAATTCTCCACTGGAACCGAAGAGTTATTGGATAGGAGAAGATGGGCCAACTGATTACCCTTTAAAAGCAAATAGGAGGAGGAAGACAAGAGGAAAAATCCTGCAGACCAGGACTGGCTTGGGTTTTGGCTTGTTCTTGTTTTTCTGTTCCCATTTCTATAGTGTCAGTTATGATGATGAAGATGCTATGACATTTTAATACAGAATTGTGATGAAACTGCGGGAGGTTTGCTAAGGGACAAAGGTCTGATTAGAGAGAACTTTTGATGTTATATAATGGAATGCCATTTCAAAAATAATAAATTTCACCCAAGCAATGTCTGTAGCTGCAGACAGGACTTTAGTGCATTTAAGAGAATTGCACCTTTATTGTGCAGGCTTTCGAACAATTCTACATAGATGTCTGTGGTTCAGACAGTGGTTTCTTAACGTTTTAATGAGAATTAGTGCGAAGTTTGGAACTTCCTGTTTAATGACATTTTTTTTTTCTTGGCTGTACAGTTTGCTATATGCTGCCCTTATCCCTAGCTCACACTCCCTGTATCCGAGGATTGCCAAAATCAAGCCATTTATCATCCTGACACATAGCATCTGTCCTGCCACATAACCTGTAGAAGAGGGCATTTCTAAAGTGTATGCAGCTGGTACTGGAGCTCATGGGGTAGACCACACAGAGGTGAGAGGCAGAGTGCTGGTGCCTGTCTCTGGATGGGTTAGCAGGGCCCCAGCCAGCTGTACTACCTATCACAGGGAGGGGGATTTGGCTGTCAATATGAACTCTGGGAGCAAAGAAAGCTAATAGCTGGATAGACCTAATCATCTAACAATCTCCAGGTTAGTACACAAATCTAAATTAAGTTCAGCTTTAGCAGTCACTGAAACCTATCACTACTTGATGACCTTTTCGCTCTTTGTTGAAAGTGTGGTATCTCTGGTACAGCTATCTACAATCTTATAGCCACTGCTGCCTTTTGGTATTTGGGATGGAGAGGAGATGTAATAATATGAGCTCTCTTTCACTGTGATCTCGCAGCCCAGGTTTTATGTAGAATTGTATAAACTTAGTTCTGAGGTGCAGATAGCCTGGTGAATGCTAAACAGAAATGCTTTTGACAAAGGTGTTTTTTGCACTTGTGGAGTATATCTTATTCAGCTGTGTATGTTACCCAAGAGAATAAGTCATTGTGTCTGTTGATATATAAAAGTATCTCATAAAAAGTCTCTGTACATCAAAGTTGTGTTTACACAATGCAAAGTTTAGTGACAACGCTGCTTTATTGCTTTTTCGGCCCCATGTCACTTACTCTGCTGCACCCTTGGTTCAGTGCCACCTTAGCTTGATGTTCAGCAGTAGGGCCACTTGAGCTGGGTTAATACATCTAGCTGAGAAACACTCTGACCCCAGGGCAGGCATAGTGGTTAAGCTGGATCAGTTCACCTTCTAGGCTGGAATGGACTGGACTGAGCTGTCTGGCTAATTCAGTACAAGTGTGAAGCAGATGTGAGGCCAAGTTTCTTGAGCCAGGGTTGCTGCTACAAAAAGTGTGTTGGAGCCATTTCTCAGCTAGCCCAGCTGCTTGAGAGGTAAATGCTGTGAGCTGGGTGAAGGTGCTGCTCTGTTTTCACAGAAACAAAACACCCCAAAACTACTTTGTGATATGAAACCACAGATTAGGTCTCACAGATTTCGCTTTGGATCCTGAGGTTAGGTGATGTGGTAAGTGCTTGCCTAACTTCAAACCAATACCTGTGTGGCATGGTGAGGCAAGCAATCAGTAGCTTCTGTGAGCAAAACTCTGGGTAGTATACAACAAGCACCAAAAGCAAGAAAATGTTTTTTTAATGATAAAGCAAACAAACTTTTTTTAAATCTTATGATAGTAAAAATAGATGTCAGTACAGCAGGATCAGGCTGTGATCAAACTTCTTATGACTTTAGCTATACTAGGTTGATTGATAGGTTATTGTCCTATGACCATTCTTGTCCCTAGCTATGTGCCATCAGGATCCCTCCCTCTGGTCAACTGGTATAACTGCACATGTAATTTGATGGGGTTAAAATCAGTTAGCTTAGAAAAAAAAAATATTTAACCTAGGCAATTCATTTTGATTCAAGTGGCTTAGGAAACAATTTCATAAGCAATTATACTAGCAGACCTGAGAGAACATATCTGTGAGGGTAGGTATGGCTTGGTGACACAGCTGGGGTGATGTATAAGCGGCGGCCTTTTAAATGGGACATCTGACTGCTTTGTTACAAAATCCCAAAGGTGCTTTGAGGAAATCAAAACTTAATGTTTCAAGAATTTTCCTAGAGTGTGAGACACTATCACCCATTTAAAATTCAGGATCAAATCAGTTGCATCTCTGAGCACTATTGATTTGCCAAGTGGAGTGTATCTTCCTTTGGGATTTCTTCCCCAATTTAGGCTTCAATTGGTGTAATCTCAGAAGAAAAGCCTTGCTTCCCCTTATAAACTGTTCTCACCAGATGTCTTGTAAATCTTTCCCTTTATTCCTTTGAAATGACTGGGCTTTGACCTCAGCTTTCTTAATGTTATTTAGCCCACATGGAATATCTATAAACATAAGAGCTGCAAACTCTATTAAGGCAGGCACATATGACCTCTGCTTCTAATAACAGAATGCAATTAATGTCAGGCTCGTTTTGATGATAAATTGGGGGGTAACAAATAGATTTTGCTTTTTCAAACACACCAGTATGAAGGAAAAGGGGAAAATGAGCTTTAAACTACTTCTTAAATTTTATAAGATCTCTTCTTCCTCACTCATGACCTGAAAAATAATCAATACAACTGATTATTTTTTTTTACCAGACTTGCATATTCAAAAAAAATCCCAAACAAACAAAAGCCTTTTGTAGGCAAACTAAATGCAGGGATGTAACCGAGAATAGGGGTGTTCTTGTGGTACAAACTGCAGAAAAGTTCCACTTGTGAATCCTGTTAGTATTTGTGAGGCAGACGTTGCAGCAATTCCAGGAGGACATGATGAAGATTCTTTTGGTCCTGAGGTCTTCACATGTGCAAAGAAAACCCCTGTTCCTTCATCAGTGGTTTTACCACTTGCATGTCTATGTAGTGTCTTGCCGTGTTCATTTGTATCCACGCTCTGGCATTTAGATGTTGTGGCTTCTCCACTGTGTTTATCCACAAAAGTGTCAGCAGCCACCAGGTCAGAAAGCCTTACTCTTCTGCTCAGGCTGCAGGTACTTTTATTTTTCAGGACAAAGAGATCAGTTTCAGTTCAATGTAGGTGACTTTGTTAATAGTGTTTTAGAGGATCAGGATGACCTAACTGAAGTTAAAATGCAAGGAGCAAGTTTGACAAAGACCAGGTGGAAGATGTGCAAGGGCCACTACTGTAGGAGTATGCACTTGCCCAACTCTGACTGGATTTGTGCCTTTCCATCAACTGTCCCTCTCCGTTGTTTGATGCTTAAAGTTTGTATGAAGCCTTACTGATGTGATTTGATTACTTCAAGTCACTTAACACTGGAGAGCAGTTTCTGGGGGGTTTCTTGTCTAATAGCCAAATATCGATAATTCCCTGCTCTAATAAGTTATTGCCCTTTCCTCGTTCTGTCTCATGACTTGAAGACCATACATCTCTGGTATAAGTCACCAGAGGTTCTTGCAAGGGCTGTGTATTTTCTCATCCAAGTGGCAGATGGCACTGGCACGCATTTGGAGCAGGTGGTTGCCTAGATCAGAGAAACATCCAGTGACTGCTGTGTGCAAGTAGCTGAGCTGGGAATACTACTCATTTCCTGGTTTGTGTAGGGCAGCAAATTCCTGGAGCCAGCTCACCTACAAAAGATACAGTTAAAAGCAGCAGGAAGAGCAGTTAGTTTCTGTATGTAGTTTTCAGCATAGCAACTTAATTTCAAAAAAGTTTCTGGCAAAGGAGAGGGAATCACAACAAGAGAGGCTGTGTGCATGGAATAATTTGTCCTTTTCTGAGGAGAAAATCAAGGTGCTACATTAGTCTGTAGCCATGTAAATTACTGTTAAATTGATGGATAACACCCATAGTGTGCTATGGGGAACTGCTATAGCTGTCATGGAGCAGTTTTGATAATATGATAGAATTTGGCTGTATGCTTTTCCTGCCGACAGGGAGGAATTCATGGGCATAGGTTTTATACCCAGGATTTGCTCTAGGGACAAGAATTTGGTCTTTGACATTGCTCATCAGGAGCTGACATCAAAAGCCATACAGTGATACAGACAAATGTCAGTGACTCTCTTCTTGCCAGAACACTAATCTGACATACTGTAAGAAGGTGTATCGGGTTTGTGTGGCAAGGTTTTGGTAGCGGGGTGGCTCCTGTGTGTGACAAAGGCATTACCAGCTGGCTCTAAGACATACCCACCACTGAGCCTATCAGTGATGGTGGTAGTGCCTCCATGATAACATCTTTAAGAAGGGGGAAAGGATACTGCACAATGGCAACTGCACCTGGAGACAGGAGTTGAGGATATGTGAGAAAAACAATTCTGCAGACACCAAGATCAGTGAAGGAGAGGGAGGAGATGTTCCAGGTACTGGATCAGAGATTCCCCTGCAGCCTGTGGTGAGGCAGGCTGTCCCCCTGCCTCCCATGGAGTTGACGGTGGAGCAGATGTACACCCATAGCCTGTGCAGGACCCCATGCTGAAGCAGGTGGATGCCTGAAGGAGGCTGTGACCCCATGGGAAGCCTGTACTGGTACAGGCTTCTGGCAGGACCTGAGGGTCCATGGAAAGAGGAGCCCACACTGGAGCACTTTTGCTGCTAGGACTTGTGACCTTGTGGGGGACTCAACCTGGAGCAATCTGTTCCTGAAGGACTACACCTCATGGAAATGACCCATGCTGCTTCACCCGTTATCAGGAGGAACTGTAGCCTGTGGGAAGGATTCAAATTGGACAAGTTTGTGGAGGACTTTCTTCTATGGGAAGGACCTCGTGATGGAGCAGGGAAAGAGTGTGAGGTGTCCTCCCCTGGAGGAGGGAGTGACAGAGAGAATGTGTGAGGAACTGACTCCCATTCCCCATCCCCTTCAGCTGCTGCAGGGGAGGAGGTAGAGAAATCAGGAGTAAAGTTAATCCCAGGAAGAAGGGAAGTGGGGGGGAAATGTGTTTTTCAGATTTATTTCTCATTATCCTACTCTGATTTGCTATGTAATAGGGAAATTAGTTTAATTTGAGTTGATTCTGTCTTGCCTGTGATGGTAATTGGTGAATGATTTCTCCTTGTCTCAACCCATGAGTCTTTCATTATATTTTTCTCTCACCTGTCCTATGGAGGTTGGGAGTGATAAAGTGGCTTTGGTGGACACCTGGTGTCCTGACAGTTTCAGCCCACCACAGAAGGTGGTATTTTTTTTTCATATTCCTCTTGCTGTAAAAGATTGATGGAGCAATGTAGTGGGTATACTGGGTAACAAAGAAATTTCGCTCTCAGAAAGGCTGTTGTTTAGCATATTTATTTGTTTGTTGTTTATGCCAACTTCCAAGAAAAAAAATCAGAGCAATTTCCTTTATCAGTGAAGTTGTTTCCAATCTTGTAATGAAGTTCAAAATCACTGGTGGAAAAAATGCGGAGATTTCAACTTTATTAATGTTTAAAAGATAAACTAAAGTGTGAGGTTATAAAGGAAAGGATGGTTTCTCTTTATGGATGATGACTTTGAAGGTGTGACTTCTTGTTTTGGAACATGGAACTTCATTGTATCTTAGGTCACTGCTGCCACCAAGTGGAATAGCTACCTCTAACTCTTCATGGGGTCTTCAAGAAACTTGTGCTTGCCTTCAGTCAACTGCTAGTTCACGGAATGGCAATGGTTGGATTTTGTTAATTGCATAAATAATAATAATTAAAAAAAAAAAAAAGCTGTTGGCTGCTCTTCAGAGTTGTTGGCTTTGGAGTAACACCATTGATGCCTAATGTGCCTCTTGTCTGAAAGAGTTTAAATAGCAGCATGGTGCCAAAAGAGTTGGGGAAAATATTTCTGTATGTTACAGATTTTGGGGCAAAAGGAAAATGTGGTTCCTCACTAATGGCATGTGAGCTTAAGGACAAGCAGCAGCAATTTGCTGAGTTGAACACAAGGAATTTGCAAATATAAAATCACGTACTTTGCCGTAAGGTAGTTGTTTCTGTTGCCTGTAGTTTTTCAGTTGCTGCTTTTTGACTTGTTACTGTAGGTGACTTTTATCCTTCACATCTTCCTCTTTGTGAAGAGCATTGTGTTAAAAAGGTGGCCATTTTATTAGGTCAGCAGCTGTTGAAAGGTTCCTTGAAAAGCTGTGGTTGCTAAAATGAAGGTGCATATTAAGAGCAGTATCTGTATAAAGATGTATGGTGTGGGACTTTGGTAAATGATTTGTTTATCCTTAAGACACCTTGGTTGGCTATCTGACTGGTCATGAGTCTAAGGGTGTTTCTCCTGTAGACAGTGACACACCTGCAGCCTTGCACAGCCTATGCCACTGTGTCCCCAGGAAAGAGATTCACAGGCATCTGGATCGAGCGAAGTATCATCAATGTACTGTAGATGACAGCATTGAAATTGAATTTCTGTTTTCATAAGACACTAGCTGGCAACTGGACAATGTTTCTTTTCTGTGAGAGTAGTCTGCAACAGTATCTGAATATACATTTCCAGACAAAAGCCTCTCAATAACAGTTTTTGAGGAAGCTCTTTTTCAATTTCAAAGTGAAGAGAACGTGCCAGTGATATGGAGGAGTTCAGTCATCTGAAACAGTCATTTATCAGCCTGCTCACAAGGATGTGTTACCTGAGTATTTCCTTTCTGAGGAATCGTGGCTTCATAAGGCTGTGAAATAATAGTGAGGTTGAGAAGTTGGGAAGTGCTTTTTGTGTCTTTTTTGTTTTTCGTGCTCCCTAATTACATTTGCTTGAGAAATGGTATCACCACATCTACCACTCCACCTCACTCGAATGTATTCTTGAAATGCATTGTTTGAGCCCTACCAGAACAGCTGTGTTATCACATCAAAGGCTGCCTTCACTGAAGGTTGGAAGACATACACTGGCATTGGTTTCAACAAAAGCATAGAGAAGGTCTTTAATTTCTTCAGCTGACAAAATTGTAATGTTGTGCTTTGGAAGTCTTGGCTCCCAGTGTATTCTGCCTGGAAGGCTTTTCTTCCCTCATGCTCTTAAAACAAATTTTGCTGTTGGAGAAAGCCACTCAAGTCCAAAATCCTCTCTAGTTGCAGAACAGATCCAAAATGATCCAAATATTTCATAATACTCCAGACCATTGCTGGAAAGAAGTAGGATGTAATTTAATTTCCAGGTCCCTGTTTCAGGTTCTGTCACTAGGGCACAGAGGTAGTGATATGTTTCTTCTGTGGATGCCTGTGCATCAGGAACTAGCAAGCTTATGCAGTCAAACTACATTTCATGAATATATCTGGCTGAGAGAGAAATCTGCTGTCCCTGAAAGTAGCTGTGATGTTTTGAATTTTTTTTGATTTATTTTACTTATTGAGTGTAAAATTAAACAGGGCATGGAAAGTCAGAAATACCTCATTTTAGAAATGTCAGAATGCTTTCATTTTGGAACATTCAAATATCACAAAATTATATATGCCAGTATTCTAATAAAATGCAATACAAAATTAGAAGTCAGAATGAAATCTGACAGCCAAACCCAAGAAGCTAAATATTCCATTTAAATCTTCCATAATCAAAATCAATACTTCAGAAGGTTGCATTGTTGACAAAATTTACATTTGTGACCTGAAAATCTTTTTTCCCATCTAGCTGATATCTTCTTTATGTGGATCTAATTGTGAATTGCTGAACCTTGTGTTCAAGCCTGTGAATGTGTTTCAAGAAAAGCATTGAAAAGCTACTAGATGATGATGAGTCTGCATCAGTAGTGTACTGAATTTGATTTGAAATACTGATTTAGAAGAGAATTGCGTTGTACCCAGCAACAAATTTCTAGTTGAAATATTCTGTGTCATGCTATAGTTTTCACTAGGACAGATAAGTGCAATCCTCTTCAGGCTATAATTAATGAGAATAGAATTGTTCCACATGTTACAGATTTATTTAGGCAGCGTTTAAACCACAAGAGTGGAGGAAGCAGAGGTTCCCCTGCTTGAAAGACAAGAAACAAGTCATCACAGAATAATGGCAAAGACTGAGATCTGCCAGCTAGTGTCTTCAGGCAAGCTTGTCTCTGGGTTGAAGTCTCCCTTCATGCTTTGTTACCTGTGCACAAGTTTAAGGGCTTCTTTATGTTCCTGTTGTTATAAAAAAGGCTCCACTAGTGGGAACTTATAGGTTTTTATTTTGGTTCTTGGTTAAAAATCATAATGCATCAATTTCTTTTATGTAGTGAATTAACTTAAGTCGTTCTGAAATATTATAAGTAGCTTTAATTTCAGAGACTTCAAAATACAAATTACTTTGCAAACCGTGAACAGACCAGAATTTTAATAAAGGATTGTTACTGTTAAGAACTGATGTAACGGTGAGGTTTACATAGTGAACTGTTTAGCACTGACAATTAAGGTTACAGATTGCTTCCATTTATTTGAGAGTGGGCCCTACTTTACTCAGCTCAGAAACAATGAGTTAAACGACATTTAGAACTTAGAAGACCAGATGAGCAAAACAGGCAAGGCATCTTTTACATTGCTTATTCCCCACTCAGCATTTTTCTCATGTTTGAGAAATTCTTGCCAGTTTTTAAGGGTCTCGGGAGAGCAATGTTAATTTTTAGAACTCCAACTACATGTAAAAGATGTGTGAGGGGGAGGTAATATAAAAATAGCACTAAGTTCTACCAAGGGCTTCTCAAAATATTTTCTGATTTAACAGAATTACTCAAGAATCTGGCACCTTGGAAAACATCCATTCTTTGTCACATGAAAAAGATCTTGACTACTTTGTCATGATTTAGCCACCCTTCACAAAAGTTGTCAAGTTGAAGTTACTTTTCCATTTAGCATGGATTGTGAGCTCCCAAGTTTCTCCACTATTAATGTGTGTCAAGTTTGAAGTCCTATCTAGGTCATTGTTTGCTTAAGGGATAGCATTTCAAAGTCAGTAAAGGGGACTTGCACATCCAACTTCCAACTCCTTCTTATACTTTGGAAAGTCTCTGCCAGAGTTCTTTGAAGTTTTCCTTTGTTTTCTCTGCTCTTCACTGTAACATCATATTTTTCTTCCTGCAGTCTTTACTCAGGCCCAGTTTCCACTGAATCCAAATAGATCATCCTGTAGGTGACTATTTGGTTCCCTATATGAGTGTGTGTTGTGGGGTTTTGTTTGTGGTGGGGTTTTTTGTTTTTTTTTTTAATAGCTGTTTCAAAAATAATGCAAGTGATGCTTACCAGAAGTTTTTCCTTGTCTACATGTGAAGTGATGGATGTTGCTGTAAATCACAGAAACCACTGTCAGTGCTCCAGTCGTTATGGTGTAGCTGATTATTTTGATACTTTTCAGTTCACTGGATAGTGCAAGGCAGTTTTCTTTAAACTAGTTTTTGGGTTGATTTGGTTGGAACTCCAAGTGATGACGTGGCTTTTAACCAAAAGTAATGTTTTTTCTGGGTCTCAGTTCTGAATCATATCCATTTAGATGACTGGTCTCATTAGAATCCTCCAATGCAAACAGTAGATTTGGGCTTCATTCAAATAGTAATGTCCTGAAGTTGAATTTATTATAGGACCAGCATTCTGTACAAAGTCAACCCAGAGAATAAAAATATTTATGTTTGGCAAGAATACCAAAGTTTGTTTGCATTACCTTGTCCTGTAGTGTTAGGTCAGTCACCATCTATTTTAGAGCTTTGCACCAGCGTGCATTGTTTAATGAAAGAAAAATATTAGCCTCCCTGAAACACTGAGCACTGTTGGCTTCTTGCCTTAATAAAATGAGTTATGTCCCATTTTTAATGAACATTTTGCTGAAATATCTGGTGCAATGACACACAACAGTTTGCATATCTTAAATACTACCTTAGATACGTTTATAGGACCTAGATTAGTGTCTATGAAAGAAGAACTAATTTTACTGTTAAATCCCTTATCAGCCTCTATTGCAGTGAACTTCATAGTCTGGTTGGATGTACAGGTTGTCAGGGATAATTAGTCCAGGGAATCTGTGCTGAGGTTTGATTGCTGTATCTCATGTCCAAATATTTTGGATGAGAAACAGCAATGTGGCTGCTGAGAAATATTTACACTCATAAACAAGAGTCACTTTTTCCTTTCTTATTAAAGGTGCTCATTGACATTTCTAACAGTATTTTTGATGCTGTGTCATTCACACTGGCACAAATTATACTGTATGCTCCATTACTCAACTGTTCATATTTATATCATGCAAGTAAAGACCTATTTGACTGAAGGTCTGTCTTATATTTGAAAGTATTTCATTCCCTTCTGAACGTTAGCTGTACTATCACACTACTGAGAAGCTAGAAGATGGATCTAACCAGACAGTGCTATGAGACAAGGCCCTCTGTCTCTTCCTATAAATCAGTTGCCATACTGAGGAGGATTACGAAGTCATAGGATTAGCAGGAAAGTTTTTAGTAACTTTTGATTCATGAAAATTATTTCTTACTACTGATAAAGCCCATGTTATATAAGCGATGTACTTTCATACTAGCTTCCCCTGCTCTCGTCTTTCTGGTCTCATTTATCATATTGACAGTACTTTGCAGGAGTAATGAGTTATTTTTTGAAATGTTAAACCTGAAAGGCTAAATAAGTTGAAAAGAAAATAAATTTGAGCAAATGGTGTTGTCTCTGACACTACTTCTTAATCCTTTAAGAGTTTTTCCTCTGCAGGAACCCAGGGAATTCTACATATTTAAGATACAGTAGAATTGTGTCAAACTAAGCAATCGTTTCCCGATTATTTTTTTTACACCCTGCAGCTCATTTTCTAACTCATAACTCTTTATCTTATAGCAGAAGTTATGAGTTGTATTCATAACATACTGTCCTCAAACAGCATCATCATTAGACAACCCTTTATTTAGGATTAAGGGAGGCTTTCTTTTCCCCCATATTTCCTGGGAGAAGTTCTCTGTTATAAATTGCACTTCTCAAGAAAATTTTATCTCTGGACAGTTCATGAACAAAAAAAATAAATGAAGATAGGTGTAGAAATGTTGTTTTGTCTGAGTTCATGTAGGAATATACAATTTGCTAGGAGCAAAAAGTATCTTCCTCTCCAAGTTCTCTCCTTTGTAAACTCACTAAAACTTTCTACTCTATTCAGTTTCAGTGTCATCAAAATATACCAAAAGCCTCTTTGGAAAGTTAATCTGGTTCTACTCCAAGTGACAAGTAAAGCAATTGTTTCTCAGTGACACATTGAAGTATTTTGGAATACAAGCTAACGGGGTGGGTGAAGAGGTGGTATTTACACTGGGTTCTTCATGTGTCTCTGTTGAACAACCTAATATGTTTCTGTGGATCGTTTACACCTGGGTAAGCCCAGAGGGGACAAAGGGAATGTACTGGAGAGTCCTGGCTTGCTCTGTGGGACCTTCATTACTAAAGAGGAGGAGTTAAGGGGTTGGGGGCGGGGGGAGAGCAAACTCAACTTGGAGTGTTCATAACTACTGGCTGGGAGAAAAGTATTTTTCTTGTCTTTGTAAATCTGTTATGTTTGATCTAAAGTTACTGAAAGATGTGAAATGTGGAACATCACAATGGCTTTTTTGCAGTAACTTTGCAGAGCAGACTGACATGGCAAATTGTTTAAGGAAGCAATGTTGCTCATATCCTGCATAGAGCTTTAAAAATACACCCATGGTTCTGAGGACTGCTTTGTGGTTTTCTGAAGATAAATATTTTTCTCTTCATTTAGATTTATGCCTGAACAGCCAATATAGTGAAGGGTGGATTCTAATCTAAGCTTCACTACTACAAATCCAGAGTAACTCTGGACTCACTGGATTTCTTTCCCTGTCCATGAAATGGCTACTGTATCTTTACCTGACTTTTAAATCATACGTTTATGTTGTCACGGGCCTCTAGAATATGAATTTAATATTTGCTTTCTTTTGCACTCTTTAGTCCCAGGTATTAAGTTGATGAAGATAATCTTAACCTGCAAACTTAAATTGTCTGACAGTGTAATTTCTCTCTGTCTCTTCTCATCCTGTAGAAGTGGGGATTTGAGTGGGAGGGGAATTTAGGTGTGGTGGGGTTTTGTTTGTTGCTTGTTTGTTTGTTTTTTGGGTTTTTTTTGTTTGTTTGGTGGGTTTTTTTTTAAGAATTTTAGTTTCTATACAGCATATAGTTACTATTCCATAGTACTATGTGATATAATCTACCCTTGTGTAAGAGACCCATCTGGGCTGCTTTAAGAAGAAAGAAGACATTTTTAAAATCCTGATAGTTCAGACTACTCTATTCTCCATTTCTTTTTCTCTCTCCACTTCTATCACTGAGAACATCTCTCCTGTATGTATACACTTTATGGTTTGTTCATCTCTTTGGTGGCTTCTCTTGATAAACTCTTATTAAATCTGGGGATTTTTGACTATCTGACGAGGATGTTTCTTAGTGCTGTTGTCATCTTTATCTGTAGTCTTTAAGAAAAGTTATTTTGGGTGATCTAGTGGAATTAATTTGTTTTGCTTCATTCTTCATGGTAGTCTGTATTAAATCTCTAATTGTTTCATTATTTCTCATGCTAAATGATGTCAAATTGATGTGCTTCTATCAGTCACTTTCTTTTATAGTTTTTGTTTCTTTAGATGACTAGAAAGTCTGGATAGCTGGGCAAATAGAAAAGAACTATTAATATTCTTGCTCATGGGAGTCTCATAAATGAGACTGATAATTAAATTTGGTTCTTCTGATGCTGGAAGCAAGACCCTCCTTTAAACCACTGAAGACAGGTCAGCATCATTTTCTGGAGGAATTGTGCTTTTGCAATGGACAGCAGCAGAGTACAGATGGGAATGGTGGTTTTCATTGGAAGCTATATTTATATATATGTTTATCTTTATCAGTTCAACATTTTTTTTTAATAGTTATCTTGATTCTCTTTTTTTGTATCTGTATAATGGACCAAAATTGCTCTGTCAGGTCTTCTAATGGGCACACATTCATTAAATTGTGACATTCTATACTAAAATAGTTATTTTTTTACACCAAACCAAAAGCAGTCAGGTTGTATCGCAGCTTTCTCCTGCATCCTGAAGCGTCTTGTCACTGTCTGTCTGCCTTCCATGCTGAAGCCTTTGAGCATCTCCTAGGAAGTTGCCATCATCTTTCAGATGTGGTGAGAGTCACTGTGAATGAAACTCAGATCCTTTGATGAATGAGATCAGTCACTGTGCTTGGCTCTGATGTCAGGGAGTTTGATCTGGTGTGGTGTGTGCATATTTAACCATCATGCTTTTCACCAAAAGCTTTCCTGGGGAAAAGGAGAGTCAACAAACTTTCCTAGGATCTTTCATTTAGAGTCCTACCAACTTGAAAGTGTGTTGGTACACACTCTTCTTTGCTATAGTAACTTCTATGAGTGGTGTTTCTAATGGGCTGCAGGTAAGGGTGACAGTGGTGCTAAATGTGACATAATTAGAATATTGAAAACTTCAGATTAAACTTTTCATGATTCTTATATAATTAGTGTCACAGTGGTTTAGGTAGCTCATAGAGAACAGTTGGGCAACTGTCCAATATGTACCTTAAAAATGTGACAACTCCCCCACTTCCAAACCAACCTTCAAAAACACCCAAGTCCTGACCCACTATAATTCTACATACAGCATCCTGTTAAATGTAGAACTAGTGATTCTCACTGTTTAGCCAATCATTTGAACAAACTAGGGAAATCTGCTCTTTTTTTTTTTTTTACTTTTTTTACTTTTTTTTTTTCAACATCACTTAGGAATGTGATGTGATTTCCTTTATTACTTATAGTGAATGTTTTTTGGATTTCTGAAACTTACTGTATAGTGTGATTTATTTTTTTAATTTTGTTTTTGTTCACCTACAGTCTTAATTTATTACTAGTATGCTTTGATATCCTATTTAGTGCTTGAGGTTCAGCAGGCTCCATCTTGCTAATCACCTACTTTCTGTTGAGAACTGTTGTTGTTATTGTTTTACTGGATTTGTTCCTAATGAAAAAATGTTCCTGGGTGATTTGGTTTTAATTAACATTTAAAATGACAAATTTTAGAGTTTTGTTTGCAGTCATCTGAAGTCTTTCTTCCATCTACTTTACCTCATTGTTTTAAAATAAGCTCTTTAGTTAATAACAACAAAGAGCAATTATTAAGTCAGGATCCGATATTTTTCTTTTGACAGTAGTGGACATTTCTTTAGGCCTAAAAAAATAAATCTGAACAGCCACTGAGGGTGGTGATTCTTTCATCTAGAGTTATACAGAATATGCTGTAGTGCAGTATCAGATGTGTGTACATTGTGTACCAGAAGCCATTTGCCAGAAGCAGTACAGGGAAATCAGAATAAACACTTTGTGATGCTCTACAATGGCATGGCCATACTAACTCCAGTTGTCAGTCTAAGTTGAAAGCTATATTGAATATCTATGCTGCTTTGCAATATAGATGTGACCAATTGGTGGAAAAGCTAATTAGCTGGATCCTGCTTTGGAGACCAAAGGCATGGTGTATATATAATCGATCAATACCTACCTGAAGACCCCTCAAGAGGAAGAAGCCTAATTCTCCACCGTATATGTCCTTAAAAGCTGAAGCTAAGAATGTGTGTGTGAGAGAGTGGGGGGGGGTGTCCCCAAACGTGGACACTTGATATCACACATCCCTTTTGAAAAATATTGTGCAATAAAATTACATCACTTTTTGGTTGCAAGCAAATGCTATCAATGAGAGAAGTGTATTTACTTGTATTTAGAAGTAGCGTGTGTGTTTTTATATATATATATATATACAAACATCTCAGGAGTGGTTTTCTCCCCAATATATCATCATTATAGTTGCTTGACACAGTTTTCCTAAAATTGATTATTCTTTCAGCTGATTAGCTACTTCTCACCTTTTACATCACATATTGTAAATTGGGAAAGAAGGCATTTCAGCAGAACAAGAGATCATTATAAATGGACAGAGACATGTACTGATCTACAATAAGTTAAACTCCTTAAGTGTGATTCTTTCATCCACCTGACCAAATATTTATATATATATGTGTGTGTATATGTACCTATATTGCTTTATGTTGAATTCTGTATTATTGCATAATTTATATATTTTCTAAGACTTATCTGAAAATATTCAAGGTTCATTTTCAATATTTGATTTTATGTAGCTGTTTTTTTCTCATTTGTCTATCATGACACTCCCTTGTAGTCTGAAGGTAGTTTCCTTCCACTCTGATTTTATTTTTGTCTTTACAGAATCATAGAATCGTTCTGGTTGGAAGAGACCTTTAAGATCATAGAGCTCAGCTCTTAACCCAGTGCTGCCAGTCACCATTAATCCTTGTCCCTCAGCACCCCATCTGCATGTCTTTTAAATACCTCCAGGGATGGTGACTCAACCACTTCCCTGGGCAGCCTGTTCCAATGTTTGACAGCCCTTTCAGTGAAGAAAATTTTCCTAATATCCAACCTAAATTTCCCCTGGCACAACTTTAGGCCATTTCCTCTTGTCTTATTGCTTGTTACTTGGGAGAAGATGCTACTAAACCCCACCTCGCTGCAACCTCCTTTCAGGTAGTTGTAGAGAGAGGTAAGGTCTCCTCTGAGCCTCCTTTTCTTCAGACTAAACCACTCCAGTTCTCTCAGGTGCTCCTTGTAAGACTTGTTCTCCAGAGTGTTCATTGGCTTCATTGCCCTTCTTGGAACAAAATCCAGCACCTCAGTGTTGTTCTTGTGCTGAAGGGCCCAAAACTGAACACAGTTCAGGCTTTTGTGCTTCTACAGTCTGAATGTTTCTGCTTGGTTTTAACTCGGATTAGCTTCTTGTTTCTCAAAATCATTGCAGGAAAATATTGTGTGAAGTTAACTGTTAGCAACCAGACTGGAGTTTGGATTAGTTTCTATGCTGTTTCATACTACTGCTAACAGCTTTTCTGAAAGCCTGACTGCTGAGGTTGGAGTCGTAGGATTCTTCACAAGACTCAGGCGTTCAATATACGAAAGATGACAGTTCAGATTATGATCCATAAAACATTAAGTAGTTAATGCCTTTAATATTCTTCACCTTCCTGCTCTTAATCCTACACAACCAGACAGTTCCTGACTGGTTTCTTTAGTGAAGAACTCAGAAGTCAACTGTTAGCCAGTGTTTAAAAATAAAAACACACCAAAAAACAAGCATTCCCCCATCCCCCAAACACCTCCCTCCAAAATAACCCAACCCAAACAAACAACACAGGATAAAACAAAAACATACAAACAACAGAAACAAAACAACAACAATCAACATAAAATGACGGTCCTTAATTCATAATTGCTACAAAGGAGACTGTGGTAGGTTTTTGTAGCAAGTCTGCTGCATGCTTCTCTAGTTGCTCAGATCATCTGTGTTTGGAGTCCACATCAGAATTCTGAGAGTCCTGTCATGGAGGGTGAGGAAAAATCCCTTCCAGGAGGGATTACATGCATTCCTGAGCCACTGCACAGAGGAGTTAATTAGACAGGGGGGAGGAAGGTGGGAATGAGGCAAATACTGTATTAGCCATCTAATTTGGAAGAAAACTGTTGTATCAAATCATGATTATTGCAGTAATTGCACCCTTGATGAACCTTCAGTAAGAGCTGAGTGTTTAATCAGATGGCATAAATTAGAGCGAGGAAAAAACCAATCTCATGAGGTCATCTAATCTGTCTCCTGGGGACGGTCCCTTGTGGTACAGTTTCCAATGCTTGTCTATTCTATTTTGAAACACTTCACATGATGAGGCTTGCTTCTCCATGGGTAGCTAGCATGGGAATAAGGTAGGAGTGACTGGGCAAAAACTAAGGCCCTGTAGCATTCTTTTAAGTGTCTGTAAGTGCCTGTGTTGAGTGTTTCAGCTTGCCTCGTATAGACCTGAGCAGACTGAGGAAAGTGCTGTATAAGCAGCTGTGGCACGGGGACCTCTCTGAGCCCGGTCTCCTCATTGCTGTGGAACTTGCCATGGGTTGCAGCTACCACAACCTTCTAGCAGCTAGACAGTTCTTGCTCTGGAAGCTTCTCCCTGATGCCTGTGCTAAATGGTCTCTGTTAATTTCATCTCATTACTCCTTGTTTACACTACCTAGTATTGAACTAAGTAATTATTCTTCCTTCCTGATGCTTATACCTATCAGCTATTTGTAGACCTTAATTATGTTCAGCTCTTCCTCCCCCCTGCCCCAATCCCTCAATCTTCAGTAAACCTAATTATTTGTACTAGTTTTTTAATCTTTACCTATAAACCAGTCCCTTCTGGTTTCTTAATCATTTCTGTGGCTCATACCTGATCTGCCTTCAATTTATCAGTATTGTACCATTAATGAGGTATTATGATGCTAATGTAGGGGTGCAGATGTGCTGTAGTTACATCAGAGACACAACAAATGATCTTGGCATTGACCATCATCCTGAAGAAGTAGGAAACGGTGAAAATGAGTCTTAATGACTAACTTGATTTGTAGTCTATACACGCAGGTCTTTGACATTTCCTCACTGTTTATTTGCTAATATATTCACTTTAATATATCAGTCAAATACGTTCACTTTAATAACGTGTATTTGTTTTCTGGATCAGAAATACAGAGTTATTGAGTAGCATACAACTTGTGAACTCCTGTGGATGCTGAAAGAACTTCTGCAATGAATTACGTACAAATGTTGAGAGAAAATTTCCTGCCGGTAGAATTCAATGACATTTTGGTAATTAATAAATGTAAAATCTAAGGGTAGCTTGAAACCCAAATGTGAATATCCTAAAAAAATTATATCCACTCAGCCAAAGCTTTTCTCTCTTCTGTCTAAATATGTTCATGACTCATGTTGTTCTTAATGGCAAAGTCATCAATGGATGTTCAACCATTTGACACGCACAGCAAAGTAAAATAGTATCTTTCTTTTCAGGATGAGGAATTGAAGTGTAGGTATGCTAAGTGACTTTCTCAGAGCCAAAGCTGCAATCTGTGCATTCAGAATTGAATCCAGTTCCCTTGATTCTCAAAGGCATTATATCAAAGTATGCTGTCTCTCAGTTGGCAGTTTGCTGTTATTAGAGGGGAAATGGTAGGTTTCAAAAGATATTTGAGGTTCTCCAAGCATTGAAGATTTGATTTCAGATTAGTACAAAGAAAATTTTACTCCTGCTTCATTACTTCTAAAGCCAAATATTCTGTCATCTTCTTGAAACATAAATTTTGCATTTGTAGGACTGTTCTCATGGCTATAATTTTTACTCTTTGCCTTAACTCTAGTAGCAAAGCAATGTTAACATTGGCTTGCTTGACAAAGCAGGTTCTCTAATCTGAGAAGACTGCAAAACACTGCCTTCATCCTTTCTACCTCTTTGTTTTCTAAACAATTAAAATTTTTTTTGAATGCTACATTGCCCTTTAGGAAATATGTATGTTGTGGTTGGAGTGCTGAGTCACTATGCTGTGTCCCGTGAAATCAATGAGATTTTTTTGCTGCACTTCTAGTAGGTGTTGCATTAAGGTAATGCTGCACAGAAATGGTGGGTCGTTGATCCTGGGTTGTTGAATTGTAATGCTTTCCTTTTTCTTGCTACTGGAGACGAAAGAGAGAGCTATGAAACACACAGGTTTTTAGTTGGTTTGTTGGTTGTTTTGTTTTTTATTGCTAGGTATGACAGAAATGGCTAAATAATGAAGCATGCAGGGGATTTGTTCAGTTCTAGGCATACAATTAAAAAAAGCACTTGTATCACTTAATTCACACTCTTGTCAGTGCTTCCAGCCAGACCATAGACACACCTATGCAGAAGACAACTAGTACCTGGAGCTTTCGCTCTGCCCACATGGTGGTTGTGCTTTGCAGCTGGGAATATTTTATCACTGGCAGTTCTGGGCTCACAGTGCTGTTGTGGAGGTGGGTGTAATTCTTGGCAGATTTCTGGAGGGTGTTGCAAATAAAGCCAAAGAAGTGGTGGGTGTCAAGAATGGCAGCCAAGGTGTCTTCAGAATCTTTAGGACTCTGAGACTCCAAAGATTTAATGACAGCCTAGAAGAGGTTCAAAGGACAATAGATTAGTCACAAGCTTTCTATTAAATCATTAAGTCTTATGGCTTGCACAACCAAATCTTTTTTTTTTTCTTCTTATTGTAAATGATGTCCTTTTACTGCTCTATCTCTTGACACCATAAGCCAGTCAGAGTAAGGTCCCATGTTGCATTTTTTTTTGCTTCTTTTTTCCTGTGCCATCTGTTATTTTGGTGTATTGTTGAAAGGTTGGTGTTACTATCACACATGTGAGAGTAAAACAGATAGACAGGGCATGCTCTGTCAATATGAGATGCTAAAACACGGATTGCATTTTAAATTAATTTTCAGTAGGTTGAAGCTAATGGCTTTTTGTTTGTTTTGTTTTTTTACAAGATTTCTGGATTTGAGCGGAGTGTCAGAATGACACCTAATGGCTGCCTTGCTGGACAGAGCTGGATTCCCAGAGTCATTCAAGTATTGGAGCACTATCTTCTCTTTTATTCACTTTCCTTCTATCTTCAGCTCAATCCTGCATTTCTCAGAGGGCTGAGCTTGCATATCTCGTGTTATCATTCATTGCCTTTAGATGGTTATTTCTTGCTCTGCCTTTGTCCTGTTGTTTGGATGTGGTTTTTGTGGGGGTTTTTGTTGTTGTTGTTTTGGGGTTTTTTCCCCCTCTCTAGTCCTGGGTTTGTGAGGTTCCTCAGTTCTGCAGGTTTAAGTTGGATGCCCAGAACAGCAGCACTTTGGGAGATCCAGACATATATGGTGTATTCTTATATAGTGTGCATAGCCGGCCTTTCTACATAACTAATGAACTGGGTTTCTTTCACTTGTTGTTCTTCTGACTGTTTCTTTCTATCCCTGAAGGTCTGAATTCTGTTTTCACTGCTATTCCCTTTACCTTTGTCTGCTAATTTGCAAAACCTGACTTCTGGCCTGCTTAGCTTTCGTTCTCATCTCCTCTTTGTTTTTCCATTTGCCTACTAGAAGAATCAATGGTGGCACATCAGCTGAGTATGTGAGGCTATTTATATTAAAAGCACACACATTTATGTTATTATATAAAAGTAAATACTTTTGTAGGAGACATTACGTAGAGGTGAGGATGGGCTTTTTTTTTGATGCAGCAGGATACCTGTCTAGAATATGTAATGCAAGTTCTAGATACCCGAATGTCCAGGGAATGCTGGAATTGAATCCATATAGACTAGAGACTGAAATATGCATCTTCATATCCTAAAGAATGCTTAGGAAAGACAATTTGTTGCCTGATCATGCTTCTGTGAGACTATTAGAGCAGAGGACTGGTTTTTTAAATGTATACTTTTTTGAGAAGAAGCTGAGCAATGTCTTGAAGACAGAGACTTGGATTTTCTTCCTGTTTCCCCAACATATGCACATTAATGTTCATCTTGCAATCATGACTGGACTCTGTGTTGGATATCATAGAGCAAATAGTCATCTTTATGGTACATACATACTAAGAATTATTTATGGAAACCCAGAGTAATTGAGGTTGGAAGGGATATATCTCCCTTCTTGAACCACATTCATGGTTGCTCAGGTTTTGAGTAACCCCAAGGATGAGAAGTTCATAATCTCTTTACATAGTTTTTTCCAATGTTTAATCACCCTTACTGTAAAAAGATGGGGTTTGTTTGTTTTGTTTTTAATGGATAAAGGGAACACACTGTGTTTCAATTTGTGCCTTTTGTCTTGTCCTCTCACTGAATACTGAAGGGTCTGGCTCTTTTGTCTTAATTCACTTCTGTTGTGTGTTTATATACATGGATAAGATCCTCCCAAGCCACCTATTCTCTAGGCTGAACAGTTTCAGGGCTCTCAGCTTTTCCTTATATGAGATGTGCTCCAGTCCCTTAATCATCTTTGTGGCCTTTTGCTGGACTTGCTCTAGTCTGTCAAGGTCTTCTCCCTCCTCCTTCCCCTGCCACTGGGGAAATCAACACTGAGCACAGACCTCCAGTTGTCTCACCAGTGTTGAGCACAAGGGCATATTGCTGGCTTATAGTCAACTTGTTGTCTACCAACTGGACAACATAGAGGTCCATTTTTGTAAAGCTGCTTTCCAACCGATCAAACCCTGTATTGTCGTGATGCATGGGATTATTCTTCTCCAGACGAAGGACTTTCCATCTCCCATTGTTGAATTCTATGCCATTCTTGTTGACCAATTTCTTCAGCCTGTCAAGGTCCCCCATGAATGGCAGCACAATGATCTCATGTGTCAGCAACTCCTCCCAGTTTATCACCTGCACACTTGCTAAGCGTGTGCTCTGTCCTGTCATTCAGGTCATTAATGAAGATGTTGGACAGTAGCGGTGTGCCAGTATTGATTTCTGGGGTTATACCGTCAGTGACTGCTCTCCAGCTGGACTTCATGCATCGATCACAACCTGTTGAGCCTGTCAGTTCATCCAGATTTCAGTCATCTTCACTGTAAATTTATTTAGCCCCTCTTCAGTTTATCTATGAGTATGTTATAGCACATGGTGTCAGAAGGCTTGTGAAAGTCAAGAAACGAAATCTGCTGCTCTTCCTGCATCCACTGAGCTAGTGATTTTGTTGTAGAGGGCTTCCAGATTGGTTAAGCATATTTTCAATACCTTATTATCTTATCAACTTGAAATAATATCCTATTTTTCGATATCTTATTTTATCTTTTTGTGAACATAAGTGTTATTTTGAAGACTATTATATATAAAAAAAATAATCTTGATAACACCAAGAATGTGTCTTGCAACTGGAATACTAACTGTCTAGACTTCCAAACTCATATTTTTTTCTTCTGATGTAACAGATGGCCCAGGTTACCATCTATATATAAATATAATAAGTTGTATGGATATAGTAGGGTTTAAACGGTGTTTTCTTTCTCATCTGAACAGAATACAAGATAACAGCAAAGTATTACTTTCTCCCTTTTTGGTAGTTTCTAGGATGTTTTTTTTCCTGTTAAAATATAAGAACTACAAGAAAGGATGGTATATGGTTAGTATTCATTGTGAGTTGTAGATATTGGCTGATGTTTATCTCTTTATTATTGCTAATCAGAGTTGCATGGTTGATTTCCTCATAAGTTGCAATGAATCTTTACCCTGGAATGTGTCATTGTCCTAAATGAATTTAAGGCTGCTGTCTCTTGCCAGTAGAACACGTTTCAAGAGACATCTGTTTATCCTTAGAGCCTGGACAGTAGAAAAAAAAGCCAAGGAAACCCTTCTAAGCTTTCCCATGGATGCTGTACGTAAGCTAGATTCTTATTTTATTCTATTTTTTAAAATTCTGACCCCAGTTGCTATCACTAATGCAACTTTAGTTGTTTTAGATGTGAATCAATGTTCAAAATGGCCAAGGTGTAGCGTAGATGAAGTCACACTGTCTCAAGGAGATCTGTACAATTATGCAAAATGTTTGGGGTTTAAAATTTTTTTTTCAAAATTTTAACTTAATTTCTATTGTGTTCAGGGCCCCTTCCACCTTAACTTTGTGCATGCTTTGTTTTTATTGAAACGGCAATGGTACTATATTTGGAAGAATTTTAAATCTGGCAAAAATTACCTTTTTTTTTTTGGTATCACTGCTTATGCTTGCCTAGTGAAGAACAAAAACTAAACTGAATAAGTGGGGAGACTTGGGTTGTTCTGAGTATTCAACGTTTGTGGTGGGCAACTTGCAATAATGATATTACAAATAACTTTGAACCATTAACATTTATGGAAATAATATTCTTTTCGAGACGCTCATTGTATTTCACAAACAGGGAAATATTTTAATGTGTTTATTTTAAGCCAGTTTACACAGCTCTGGTTTCATCTCTTAGATGATGAGGCTCTATTTAGGATGTGAGAATGAAAGTTAATACTCCCTGACCTGTTGCGTACACAGTGTCTTACATGCGACAACATAAGGGTGTAGTAGGGGTAAGTACCACAGTGTGGGGTCTGTACTACAACTCAGGAAATTACATCTGCTAAATTCCCCCTGAAACTTCTGTCTTCTCTTCCCTGTCCAAGTTGTTGTGGATTGAAATGATGTTACATGGTATGGGTGCTGTGTTGTCATGGCTATATTAGCACTATACATGGCTTTCGTAGTCATGAAACTACATCTTTAGACCTATTCTGATAATGGGAATTTCACATGGAAGATTTTGATGAGAGAATGTGCTTATCTTGCATCGAAACTACTAAAGCATGTTTGTTGTTTAAATCTGGAGGGATAGTTGACAGCTTGGACAGATCGATTCATTAGGGAGATCTTAGGGGCAGATTCTTGCCACAGTTATATTGATAATAATTAACTTCAGTAGAGGTAAGTTTGTACCCTCTGTTGTTGTTAAGTGTGGATGTGCTCATGTGCATATGTGTGAAGGATACACTTATAGGATGAGAGTGTTAAAGTGATCAACTAACCACAGCAAATAAAGTTCTGATGTCATCCTGATTTAAAAGAGGAGTGATATATAGTAAATTACAATTGCCTATTGCAGGAAGCTTTTTGTACCCTTTCCCAGGCTTGGAATATTTTCCCTAAATGAAGCTTCTATTTCTTTTAACTTGCAAAGGCAGTCTCAAAGTGTTGGTCTTGCTTACTTGCTCTCCCACTCCCTCTTCTTTACTTTCATCTACCCCTCCACACCAAGATATTATTTATCCTTTTGAAGGATCTATGAAAAGGCTACCTCCATGCCCATCTATTCTGCCTTGCAGGAAAAAGCAGTGACTGCATAAATGATGTTACTCTACATCCAGGCACTGTAAAGAATTGAAAAATGGCTTTTCAACTGAGTGCACTACAATTTGATTGGGGGCAGGGGGGTAAAAAAAAAAAATTAAAGGAATTTGTAAACTAAAAATGGAATTAGCCAAAGGTGTAAAGTTTTAATTCAAACCTGAACTTAGACCTTCAATGCTCACCTAGGGAGGTGTGGGTTTTGTTTGTTTGGTGGGTTTTGGTTCTTTTTTTTGTGTGTGTGTAGTTTTGGTGGTTTGTTTGTTTGTTTTCTTAGGATATGTGGTGTGGTTGTGGGATTGAAACCTCAAATGGAGCAAAATAAGTGTGCCCAATGCACTTAGGACAAATGGGATGGTGATGATTTTACTCGCCTACAGGAAAGTTTTGAGCCAGTAGGCTTTGATTATCATATTGCTGATTTCAAGAGTAGAAAGTTAATGAGTAAGCTTGTGTAAAAATACTCTTCTTGTAAAACATGCGAAGTGATCTATGTACAAATCAAAAAGAGTGTGCCTCTTTTCCTGTGTATCATGTGAAAGATGATGTAGAAGCAGTCTTCCAGGTTGGTTTTTTAAAATAATTTTTAAAAGAAAGAGATATTTGGGCAGGTGGAGAAAGAGGGAACAAACTCCTGAACTCCTGTTTTACCATTCAGTAGGAAAGTTTCTCTGCTGGCCACATCAGGTGACAAATGAAAATGTAATTAGTGTCACTTCAGTAGAATTGGAGGGTGAATCCTAGTAAAGAAGAGGAAAAGATTTTTTAGAAAAAAAAAACCCAACCGTGTCAAATAACCCTGGGATGTACAAAAGTTCACTCTAAAGCATGCAAAGCACGAAAGCATGAAGATAGTCTTATTGCAGGTCACCTTTGGAAAAAAAAACCAAACAACAGAGACCTCCTTATAGACAAGGAATGGGAACCCAGCCTCAGAGCCTAGTGATATATCCTGAAGAGCAGACGTCCTTTTAAGCAGCCTTGTGCCAAGCTTGTTTGGGGACCTGTTATTTCGTCTTAATCCCAGCATTTTAATTCTTTTTCATAAGCAGTATCTAGGATGTGAACTTTGAGCATGTTTTGCCTGATTACTGTAGGACAGGTGTACAGATAGGGGTGAATAAATGCCGTGAAAATGTTGTAGGCACAAAATGGCTATAGATGTCCTAATTCCAGACACTCAGCATTATATATTAGACAGGAGCTCTGCTCAAACAGTAAAAGAACACGTCACTATATATCCCCGTCAGATTAAAAAACTAATTTGAAAAGATTAATGTATTCCATTCCTGTTAGCCTGAATCAGATACCGCTGTGCCTACAGCAGCACTGCCTCCTGATTATTGAATTTTTATGGCCTTGTAATTAATTGCAGATTCCCTGTTTTGTTCTATTTCTTTTTCTCTGACATTTTAATTTCAACAAAAAGCAGCGGTCTCCATGCAGCCTCTCTCAGGAGATCCTAATGGCCTATAAAACAAAATGACTTATAGATATGGCACCCACTTCAGTTGGCTAGCGATTGTTCGAAACCTTGCTGATCACGCGGAATTTAATTTTTTTCCCTTCCCCTACTGTACTTATTTCTTGTCTATTAAATTGCAGCTCCAGTGTCCTGACTAACAAATGGATGTAACAAAGTGCCACCCTTTCGTAATACATTACTGTTGCTACATGCAAATTTTTTCTTAAAAAATTGCAGTTCATTTTATCTAATTATAAATGAATGAATGACTCTTGCACATGAATAGAATATTGTCCTTGACTCTGCATGTGAGAATTTTATGTTCTGGTAAATCATTTGGATTTATTATAAATTTAAAGAATCAACCGTGGTTTAGATTCGTTTTGCATTTTCTCTCTCCTTCTCCCCAAAACATTGGAATGTGAAAGAATGATTTATCTCTGTGCTGTAGAAAGGCATGTTAGCATGACTCACCATTTCCCAGTGAAACTCCCGGAGTTACTGAAGGCTAGTAATAGTGAGTTATTGTTATTTATATTACAGTACTGCCTTGAAATCAGAACCCCATTTTTCTGGGCACCGTACCAACATATAATGAAAGATCATCTTTGCCCAAAAGGCTTTATAATCAAATGAAAGCATCCTCAAAAGGAGAGCTGGGGTGTGGGTTGTATCTGTGAAGAAAGGAAAGGGCGGTGAGGATTGGCAGCACCACTGCATTGGAGAACAGTGAGAAAGGTTGGGGATGTTCTGCCCTGGGAAAGGAGCAGGCTGCCTGGGGAGCGGGGATGACAAGAACCTGGGATTGCCAGAATGTACCCTGCAGTGCTGTGTCAGGCTGCTGGAAGTGTCATCTCTGTCTGCTCTGTCTGCACCTTTCCTGGGTTAGGCTGGCTCAGTGCATCTTCATCTTCCACCTGCTGGGCTATCTGAACTGTCATTTCATTAGCACATTCCTTCAGTGTGCTCCTAGGAGCTCCTGGGTAATGTCCCCTCTTTGTGGTGAAGTACTTGTCAAAGTGTCGGGGTGTGAGGTGGCTGTTTGAGTGGGAAGGCTGTCTGAGAGCTGGTGATGAAGAGCTACTTGCATTAGCAGGCTTCAAAGCAGCAAGCTGAAGCACTTGTAATCTAACCATGGCAGCCCTAAGCTTGGCATTGGATGTGAAACCTGCTAGCAAACCAGAGTAAATTAGCCCTTGTACTGCTAAAACAAGTCTGTCCTTAGATTAGTTCAAGTTTAGCTTTCCACAGACATATCTGTCTTGCAACTGCATCCAGAGGGTGCGAGGATGCAGTGACTTCAGTGGGTGCTCAGCTGTGCGCGCGCTGTTCCAGAGAAATGACTCGTGTCTACATGCTAAGCATGTAGCATTCTTCCCAGGCTTGGAAACTAGAGGCGAAGATATGTGTGGGTGAGTGAAGTAGAGTGGCAAGAAGTCACGGATCCAATTCAGCATGTATTATCTTTTAAGTATATGTTTATCTAAATGGTAGCACTTAGGGGGATAGTCGATACTGACTGTACGCTCCTAGTGTTCCCACACTAGAAATCCCTACATGATACAATAATAAAAATCATGGGTTTGCTGGATTGGAGTCTGCCTTGCTGCTGCTTTCAGTTTTTGAACTGAAATGCGGGCGGTAATCTTTTCATATCTCTTGAAAAACTAGAAAGAAAATTCCTGACAGGGCTGGCAGTTGTGTGAGGAGATATGTACATTTTCTGTCATCTCCTCTTCTCTCTCACGGGTGTAAGACTAAAGACAAAAACCCCCACCACCAACACCCTTTTCACAAATTTTAAAAGAAATAATTAAGGCATAATTTAATTTGACTTCTGTAACTCTGCTGTGCCCACTTTTCCTGAGGTATCTCTGCAAAAGCTATCTTGTGTGTTGATCTTACTATAAAGGACTCTCCCTTACCTCTATCACTGATCCCAGCCACACTTATCTGGCTTGGTGTTCTTTACCTGGGATGTCCTGTCCCGTTGGGACATCTGAGTGGTGGCAGGAGCCTTTCCTGTCCCATTCCATGGATTCCTGGTTGTTGGAGTGTCAGGACAATGTGCTACAGTCTTAACAGGTATCAGATAGATATGCTCAAGAGGTTATCTGGTCTGTCTCAGCAAGCACCTAGAGAAGAAATTCTGTTTTAAATTTCATTGCTTAGATGCAGGTTAATATTCCAGTCCAAAGAAGCGCTTGCTTGCTTGCTTGGCAAGGGTGGGATGAAAGAAGCTATTTCTGTGGTACGCTTGAATGGATTCTAGCGAGGAAACTCTAGATAATGCATTTGTAACAACTGGAATCTCCTTACTGTCTGCTGGCAGTTACCTGCCCTCTTGCAGCCTGGGGATGGCAACACGCATGAGTGGATGCTGGACAGCTTTTTTCCAAGCTGACATATTTAAGAATTAAAATCTGCTTAGGTGATATGTATGAAGCTGATTTTCCCGTGTGACCTGTTTTGTCTTTCTCTCCTTATGACTGATTAATTGTAGGAGGGTTTAGTGCTTGAATATTCCCAGAATAATTTGGTAGTGAGGTATGGCCTCAAAGTAGCCTACAGGAGACATCTTAGCACCTCGTTTCTTCATGGCACTGAGAGGTTTTCCAGGAGACTCTAAGCCAATTCTACTTTGTTACCAATACCCGGTGTAAATCTGTCTTGGCATCTCATTTTATCAACCTCTAAAATCCATGGTACTGTAGTTTTAATCTATCTTATGTCTGTCATACTTTGTGTTCCTCTTCTGAGGGTCAAAACTTCTTGTATGGTTTCCTATCATCACTCAGCTGAGAGTGGGCATTGCTAGTGACTGTGCATGCATGAGACTGTATGCATTTGCCTGCTAAAATTGTTTGTAGACTTGCTTCAGGCACAGCTAGTTTAGGAACCACCCAGTCCAAGAGGAGAAACAGCACCGTGTGGCACAGACCACCGCTTTTAAGCTGCATCAGATGCATTATTTTTGTTAGTTTTAGTGCAAAATAAACATCTAAATACTAGTTGTGAACTTGCAGATGTTCTTTTTCTACGGTTGGAAAAAAGAAAAAAATCACCCTCAGAAGACAATTTGCCCAGATCTGGATGCCAAGCTCAATTCAGTAGTTTAAATGAGGTACTCCTGTATTTATGTCCTACCTTCCAACCAGAGGTATAGAAATATTGTGATTATGTTTGCTTCTGGCCATTTAGATTTTACAAAATGCTTTATCTTCTGTTGTCACTTTATCAAGTTTTGGTTCTGCTGTTTGGTACTAGGAATGTGTGTAGAGGAGGAAAAAAAAAATAAAATATTATGGCATCTGCAGAAAAAGATAGATACAGGAGTAGGCTGGTGGATTGAGAACTCCCTGACTGCGGCTGCATGTGATGTTGCCAGAAGGCCTTAAGCAGGTATGTGCTGCAAAACTGAGCAGATGAAAAAATGTCTCTGGATCTATAAAGCTTTCATCCCAGAATGCACTTAAACATCAGTTATTTATTTGTGCAGTTTGCAGCATAACTTTTAGCATACTGTACCATATTTAACTAGACCAGAACTGGTAGCTAAAGGAGTGCATCACGTGGAAGAAAGTGTAGCCAGCAATTATGTTTGTGAGTGAAGAAACAGCAAACCTAGGTTCTAGTTTTGATTCCTTCAAAACTGGCTCTGTTGAAACAGGGACTTTTTCAGGCTAAGGGAATTTTGAGTTCTCTTGATTTAACTTTCTCAGATTCTTTGCTTTGTGCAGAAGTTTGGTATGTGTGTATAGTGGAAATAACAAGAATCCTGGTTAGGAAGTACTTTGGTGGTCTTTGATTTGGTTCTTTTTTTTTTTTTTCCCTTTTTTTTTTCAATTAAAGGGGCAAAGTAATTGAAACCCTAACATTTTGTTGTGGGGTTTGGTGTATTTTTTCCAAAGAGCTTAGCAAATCTTTGCTTATGAAAGAAAGAAATCCCAGTGCTATTTCTGCATTAAAGGTGATGGTGCTGTTAAGTTCAGGTGTGACATGTCAAAGGCTAAAATGTGTGAGCAGAGAGAGCAGCTCAGGGAGCCTGAAGCTTAACTCTTTGCTTAGTTGTGGATATTGGAAACGAGATGTCTCCTTTAACCTTGGTGGGTTTGGCTCAGGTTTTCTGTGTTTTGGTGGGTTTTGTCAGTGTCTGAACTCTCCTACAGGATGTACTAAATGCTGGTGGTTTGGGGGTTATTTTTTGTTTTGTTTTATGGTTGGTTTTTGTGTGTATGTTTTCTTTTGTTTGTTTTGGTTTTTTTAATACCGAAAAAGTGAGATATGTGGAAGCATTTAGAGAAGTAAATTTGAGAGCACTGGATGTTTCATCCACAAGAGACAGCCAGAAAGGAGAAGCAGGAATAGCTGTAGGACAGGTTTTGATGTGAACTCTCAGCTCATATGGAAGCTGTAATGCTACTGGAATCATCAAAATTGTGGGTCTGCTCTGGCTGTTCAAAAAGGAACAGGGCAGTGGTTTTGAAAAGGACAGAGGAATCTGACCTTCTGCTATCAGATTTATTATTTTAAAGAAAAATTGAGGATGATATAAAAAAAAATGACTGGGAAAGTGGTTTTGAAAGATTTTGTTCTGAATGTTGTATCTGGAGGATGTAAATTCTGATCAGTTGACATTAAGAAGAATGAATTTGTAATTACTGGTAATAAACAAGCATATTACATAGGTTCTTTCTGAGCAAGAGTTAGTTACGCATAGCAGAGATGAGCTATGGAGTTAGGAGCAATATTTCAATTTACATGTGCTAGAGTTTTTATAAATTCTTAAAGCGTGAGCAATGTTTCTTTCCATAGAGTAAATTATGCTGTCGCTTCTATCTGTGCAAAGCTAGAATAATAGCTTTCAACTCAGGGCTGTTACCTTGGTGTAAGTGAAAGCAAAATTTGTTCCTCCTTGCGAGAGCACTTCCTAGTTTTCCACTAACTTGGCCTCCCTTTGCATCATTTTCTACATATGGAGAGTTTAAAGTAGCTTTAGTTTATGGTGGGTGTTAATAAAATTGAATAAGGCTGAATTTCCTTAATTTGAGTGTGTTACCATAACACTTTCTAAAGAACCTTTCATCTGACTGATTTTATTTCTGTGTAAATTCTGGATGGTGTTCTTTTTCCTAGTGCAAAGGGTATGCAAGTAAATTTCAAAAGATAAATGAGCCTTTGCACTCCAGTTTAATTTCTCTACAAACCTATGTCTTATTTATACATTCAGAAAATAGACAAAATGGTGATGTTTTGGCTCACAGAGCATTCAGAGTGTATAAATAACACGTATTATTGCATATAAATTATATTGGAGTGCAGATGCTCATTCATCTTTTGAAATTTATCTGCGTAGTTTAGCGTTTCCATCCACAAATGCTTGAAACCAATCTGGCACCCACAGGAAGTGATGTGTCTCCATGCCAAAAAAATGGCACTAAGGGAAATGACGCTCAAGGAGCTGACTGTAACATATAGGCTGTTTGCTACCACACCTTCACAAATGAATAGATCCGATCGAAGGGACTGAACTGTTGGTCTTCTGGTTCTTGTGATATTCTCATCTTCGTGGGTTTTCATGTCTAGAGCTGTTGATTTCTACCACATCTGGGCATCTAAAGCTACATAAATTTAGACGCTGTTCATCCGGTTAGGCACAAGTGTGCTTTTTTGGTATTATATTCTTCTCTTTCTGCTAATTCTCAGTAAATAATTTTATTATTTAAATCGCCAGTTCCTGCAGACTGACTTAAGTCCTTAGGCCAGGTTCACTCCAGCAGCTATGTGAGGTTAAAAATTACCTATGCATATGAAATAAAACATGTTAATATAACTGTTTTAGAAATAGAGCCAAGAAGACTTGGAGGACTGCAGGATGAGTGGATTGAGTGGATAAGGGTAGAGGTTTTGGAAAGTGTGTGTGATATGGGATTTAGAGAAATGGGAGGATTGCATCTGGAAATAAGATTTTGTGCAGGGTAGGAAGTTGAGACATGAGAGAGGAATCAGACACAGCTGCATGGGCATTACAGCAGTCTGCTTTATTACTTGGGTACAGATGGAATATGATATGCCTTTTCTTTCTCTTTTCCTCAGGTCTTTGCCCTACCTACCTTTCATCCATCAAAATGCCTTTAGACAGAATACGCAAAAAACTTTAACATTCCTTGGTGACTACTGGTGTGTGAATTTGTGAACAATCCTTTGGCAGATTCTGCCCCTTGTGTGTTGCTCAGGGGTATTTTTATCACCTTTCCTGATAGAATTTGGAAACCTGAAAAAACATGGAGCAAATGCTGCTGGTTTGTGGCTGCTTTGCCTTCCCAGAATGTGGAAAGAGTGGGTATGAATGCTGTGCACAGGAAGGATGTGTGACAGTTTAGTAGGAAATAAGAGGACGGGTAGCCCAGCAGGAAGCATAGGCAGTAGTCTCTACCCTGTTGATGGTGTGGAGTTCCTGATACATAAAAAAACTTCAGGAGAGGCCAATTCTGGCTTTGTCAGAATAAGTGAAGCACAGATCTTGACAAAGTCCTGCAGTTAACAAAAGGAAAGTTTGGTGTGAAATTTGGGAAAATTCAGAGCTAGTCAGAGCAGTGGGTTCATATATCCCTCTCTTCACTTAAACATTCCCATAGCTATGCTGTCCACACAGTCTGCCTAGGAATCATGTTCTGCACCCTCTGAGGTCTTACATTAGACCTGCTTGAAAAGTATTGCCCCTCAGAGCTCCTCAAACTGTTTGTGGTTTCAGTCTGTGGTGTAGCTACTTCTATTTCATGAGCAGGGAGAAGTTCAACATGATTGAGTGTGAAGATCCTTTTGGGAATCCCATGAGATACCATCTTTAGGCAGTTAAATGATCTTAAAAATTGGCCTAGAGTATATCACATGGCATATAAAGATCTGGGACAGAATTTGGGGTCTTTACTTCCAATCTTAGCATTTTCCAACCCGTAGAAAATAACCACTTCTCAATTTCTTTTATTTTCACCATCACATCCCAATGATACCAAGTTATCCAACTCCACCCACCCAAGCTAGAATGATGAAATTGCTCAGGAAACACATCTCAAGTAAACCCTGAGGACTATGTATGTTCTATCTTGTTTTTAAATACTGTAAATGCAGATGTGAGAGAGTTTTATTGATTCTTACTCCCTCCCCAGTACACTGCTCTATTAATAACAAATGCAACAATATGTTATAAATACTCAGAACACCAATGTGTTAGCATAAAACCAGCAATAAATTCCCATCCTTCACATAAAAGTAAAAATCCCTAATAGTGTGCTCTGCAATTTGCCCACACTAAGAGCAATCAAGAACCATACATAATGTAAAGGTGCTGCTGTGAGTAGCCAAAACATACAGGATAATTTCATTTTGCTTTCAGAGGAGCTGATCTTTGAAGTGGTCTCTAATGAGATTCTGCTTGGCTCAGAGTAACCTAAAAAACCTGCTACAGTTTAGCACTGCACCTTGCACATAACGGTGAGCTTCAGAGTAGGAGCCAGCAGCTATGGTTATATTAATAAGTTTATCTTTCCTTCATCTTATGTTAAGATCTGGAACTTACCCTATAGCCATGTAACGAAATGTCTTTAAAAAAAAATAAAAATATGTATGTCTCAGAGTTGCACTAAACCTTAAATTTTCTGATGTTAAATAAGGATGCATTTAATACTGTAATTTCTGTAGGTGTCTGCTTTTAGACAGGTGAAAATGGGACCACTTGAAATACACTGTAATGTAATGATGCCATGATGAACAGGTTTGGGGGTTTTGCATTTATCTGTCCAGTCCATCATGATCATGTCATTCATGTTTCCCAGTCTGAAATGCTCGGCTAGCTAAACCTCCTCCTTCTGAGACCTTTCATATGCTGGGCTATTACAGCACTCTCACTTATATCTGCACCACAGCAGTTCAGCTTCCATATGTGCAATGAATTCATCCAGCAGCATAAGAGCTGAGCCAGCCGAACACAACTCCTGCATTCGCTAGTATATCAGACATGTCACTGTTCTCCTGTCAGTATCTCATTTCCTGGGGTGCCCACTGTAGCCTCTTACTATGGTTGCCCCAATGCTTCTGGAGTACCTCTTTTTGAACCCACTGTTTCCTGAGGTGTCCGTTAAGTTTTTGAAGTGGTCAGTTGGTTCATACTGATACAGTCTTTCTGGGTTGTTTTTTTTTTTTCCACATAAGAGGATCCTGGCTTTATGCTGGAGACCCTGAGACACGGCTGTTACAGAAATGAAGAATATTGCTACATGCTAATTGTTTGCATTTGGACTTATTGTTTAATTTCTATGGAATAGGTGGTGTGGGGATGATAGTAGTGTTAGAGATTAGTGACCGACCATTTGGTGTGTTTGTGGGGTTTTGTTTCTTTTTTTACTCTGAATTTATCCCTCTCAGTGGTATGCACATGTATCTTCTGGCCAGAAGCAGCTTCAGCATGACGAAGTTCTGGAGCCTTTGGTCTTTTTTACATATAGATTAAACCCCTTTCTCATTCTTTAGGTTAATTTCCTTTTTACAGAAAACACAAAGCTGTTGTTTATCAGAGGTTGTGCAAATAGATGGTAACGTTACACCTTCAGACCTGCTTACCCTGTTGTTATGTTGCCATGGTACCTAAAAACATTCAAGAGATGCACAGCCTAATTCTGCTGTTACTGGTTGTGTTGCTGTCACTGATGGAGCAGTTTTAATATGAAACTGGAAACGGACCCTTTCTGAGGTCCTCTGAATAGTGTTCAGATAGAAGGAGCAGGGAAGCAATTTGCTGCGTTTTCTGGGTTTACTAAACAAGTGGAACAGATAGACTTGAGAGCTGTAGTTTAACCAATGAGAGGTTGAACCAAATGAGTCAAGAAAGGGCTTTATTACTGCTTTGCTGGCAATAGCACTCCATATACTTAAAGTTATGTGAGTGGAAAACTCATTCCCATGGGGAGAAAATGTGCTCTAAACCACAGTGTGTACCTGAATTGCTGTTGTATAAAAATTCTGCAATAGGGTTACGGGACCTAAAAATCCCCTGTGTCAGGAATAAAGCCCAGGAGGAAATGTGTAAATACAAATAATTCCAGCTGTAAGCATACTATTTAAATGGAAATCCAGGTTTGGTTTTATTGTATGTCTTAGTAACCACAATTGCTATTACGGTAATTTCTACAGCTCAAGCAAGTATGTTTTTAGTACAACATACATTACTTGCTAGTAGAAGGCTCTTAAAGCACCATGTAATTTTCTTTCCTTTTTAAGTAAGTATTTTTAATATAGAAGTAGATGGATTCATAATTCCGTTAAGCCTTTAACTCAAACTGTTTCTGATGTTAGGTGAATGAGAAAGCGCTCAGCTCAAGCTGAAACTGTTACATGCAAATTTTTAGGAGATATTGTAGCAAAGGTGCTATAAACAGACTATTGTGGAAACTTTTCTGGACTTACTTGATGGGTACTTGCAATGTTTAGTATGATAGTACCATGCCAGGATGTTTGTGGATACCTTAGTTTTGAGAGCTAATGCCCATCTTATAAGCCAGCATCCTTATGTAATCAAACTTTTTTCAAAAGACTCATAAAACTAAGTCCTTAGAAGCCAGCTAGGTATACCATAAACTGTAATCTTTTATTGCAGGCAAGATAATACTGTTGAAACTAGGCTATGTTTCACTGTTGGCTTTCTAGGAACCTTTAGACCAGTAAAATGTGTTAAAATGGATCTGTAGCCGAAGTGAACCTGTTTCCAAACAAAAGGTGAATCTGAAATTTGGCCTGTAGAACTCACACTTCATACTGAAGCATGAGAGGAAAACTCACCAGTGACACATCTTTTTTTGGGTGGTTGGTTTCATTTGTTTTTAAAATTTATCAACTCTGTAGTATGCATGATAGCTAAGGTCAAGTCTTCTTACTTTGAAGTACCATTTGCATTTGTAAGTTTGACGATGGATAGAAAAAAGGAAAGCAGGTGTGAAATGACTGAAGGCATCGTTGCACATTTGTGAAATGCTGGCTACCCATAAGTAGTTACAGAATAAGTGAATGCAAATACAAGTTTTTGCAGAGGAGGTAAAAATGTTTTAGTTAGGAGGTAAAAATGCAGTTTTGTCTTCCTTTTGCCTTCCTGAGTTTCAGGCTGTGGTTTTGCTGTGTGTGTGTGTGTGTTGGTCATTTTGACTCAAACTACTGTGTGAACTCCTGACTGGCTGCACTATGTTGACAGTGTTTTACTCTCCCAGGAAGGCTGAGGTGCATCTTTTCCATTGACCTACTTGAATGTAGTTAAGAACTGCAGTTTTTATATACAAAGGTCCATCCCACATGCAATCCCAGCAGGAGAAGAGAGTATTGTAGGCCACTGTGTAAAGTAGTGGTGTGATTCTCGTTATGCCCTGATCAGTCCAACTGGCATTGGTGGTCTTGTCCCTAAATAGAATGCGGGTGGAACTTGCCCTGTGTATCTATTTATTCTTCACCCTGGCAGGAATGTAGTAGATCTGCTGTCTTTTCAGTGTCAAAAGATGTTTCTTAGCAATAATTTTTTTTTTAAAGTAATTTTGTAATTATTATGAAAATGTAAGAGAATGTTGGATCACTTAAGTGTTGTTAGAGGTAGGAGACATCTGGATCTCCACATGCCATTTATGGGACTGTACCATGCTGCTAACATTAGTAAGTTTGTCTTCTTTTTCATCTCTTGACTTTCTGCATCAGGCCCTCTGTATCTGGTAACTTGTTTTTTATACTTCATGATAGAGGAAATATCTCTTGCCTCCTAGTATTCAAACAGTGGAGGAGACAGTGGCTCTCTGTCACACTAACTGTGCAGTCTCTCACCTCTGCATTTGTAACATACTTTTATTTCAGTTCAGTAGTCTCTGATTCTGTATCTGGGCAGAATCAGCATTCATTTGGCACTTCTGAATGAGGTGAGAGAGTCTTTGGGTATGGCAGCTCAGTCAAGGGCCTGGATTATCACAGTCTTTAATTTGTTCTTCTCAACCTGTTAGTGTGTGTTGGTGGTAGTTGCTGATGACTTTGACAAGTTAGCATTCATGACTATTCAGTCTGATTTTAGGCATCCTGGAAAAGCATTATACAAGATATGTATTTTACCTTGCTTTCTCTAATTCAAATATCACTGCAAAATGTGGACTGCTGTAACCTTTAGACTATGAGATAAACTACTCATTGCAATTTTAAAGCCCTCTGGGTGAGTAAAAGAAATAGCAACAGATGAAATTGAAGCTCAGCAATAATATGTGACAATAGTTATGATGACTTTGCAATATAAATACTTTCCTTTTTTGAAGACCCATAAATTGTATCAAGATAACGACTGCATAGCCTCCTAACTTATCTTTTGCACAATTCAGATTGAAGGCCACCAAAAAAAAAAAAAAAAAGGCAGCACAGGATTAAAGCCAAACTACTGTTTTTAAAAAATAATCCTTCTCAAATTTGCCTGAGTCTATATTCTATTAATTTAACTATCCTAAAATGTTTTGTGATATGCGCCATGCTTCTAAACTGTGTAAAGGGAGATGCTCCCCTAGGCTTTCATGGAAATTAGGTTTATAGTACACGTTCCTGTTTTCTTCTCATTCCCTTAAGCAGAAAGGTCCTCACTGGTACATTTTCACTGGCAAAAATGTATACATCATTTAAGTCATTACAGGTCGACTGCTCATTTGTTACAATAAACTATATCATCCTCGCTAGGAGGCCAAAGAGAGCCTGTAGCCATGAATATACATCTTCCTAGGGTAACTCAATTCAAAGCAGCAGCATGCCATGGTAAAGTATTACTTAATTTATACTGCTAATGTTTAACATTGATTCTGTGTGGGAAAATAAAGCCCAACACATTTTGAGAACCTACATCATTAAGGTTTAATAATTTAGACCTAGTTAATGTGATAATGAATTTACTGACAACTAAAGTGCAGTTTCAGTACTTACATTTCTAGAAATACTGACTCTGAAACTAGGTTTTCTAGGCAGAAAATGTATATTATAGGATTGTTTCTGTAATTTACCCGTCCTCACCCTCTTAAACCACAGTGAAAAATATATCTTTAGTTATGTTTACTAACTAGTGGAATGCAATCCTTCTTTCACTCCATACATCCCATGAACTGTATGGTACTAATAGAGTCTAACAGGGTGTGTTAAACTTATTAATTGATGGAAGCTGCTTAATGTTTTTAAAATGTAGTAGAAAGGAAGGTGTTATTCTGGTCCCAAGTACAACATTTGGCTGCTGTGAGCTCAGGAACTGTGCACTGGAAGAAGCAAGCTGTCTCTGTTGTGCATTTGTACCCACCCTGTCCCACACAGGGCTGCGGTCATAACTATTGTATGGGCCCGTATTGCCAAAGAATCTATTGGATAATGTAGTAGGTCATTTCCAAAGCTCTGTGGGGGGGGTGTATTTATTTTTATTTTTTTTTAAATATGATGTAGTATAGTCCCTCTACCTGCCTCTGACCTTCCGATGTCACTGTGCAGACTGCAGCCATCTTCTACTGCCCCTGTGGGTGTCTTATATCAATCAGGCTTCCTTTCGAATGGCTGAAATAATGGGTGTCCTCTACACGTCCGAATGTGTCAAGGCTTCTGCAATATAACTTCAAGCAGGAGTCAGGGGCACTCGGCACCTCGTGGGAGGTACTTAGCAGCTTGCTGGGCTTGGCCTTGTTGCAGGATATTTCTGAATATCCTTTCTGTGGTCTGCTTATTTGTTTTGTGTGATGCTGCTGTTGGGAAAACAAAGGGGAGCTAGGTATTCTGTAGCAGGGTTTCCCCAAACTTTTTTGTCCCCCCCTCGTTTATACTAGAAGTGGCAGCAGTGAGTGTGTTTGGTTGGGGTTGAAGGGTGGGGTTTTGATGTTCTTGTTGCTGTTTCAAGCTTTGGTGTCTTGGATTAGTGATAGTCCATCGCCTACTTGAAATTTGCAATGTAATATAAAAATTATAATAAAAATTATAATAAATATTTATAATAAAAATATAAATAGTGCTCAAAAGGCATTACTGAGTATTACCATGAATTCATAGCTTCTCCCTGACAATGTCTTGGATTGGATAAGAAAGAACTTAAAACTCTGACACTGGGTTTCACATAGAGGCACCTGTAATTTTGGGATGCTATTTAGAGATTTCAGTTTCCACCCTGAAAGGATTTCCAGGTGCTTAAAATAGTGTTAAAGTTCTTGGAAGTGTACAGATGTGAAATTGGGTTAATGAGGTATTCGGGTATTCCAGTTCTGTCCAGGAGAGGGCAGTTCGTATTTATACTCAACAGACAATTCTTCTCAGTTTCTTAAGGATATTATTATTATTAGCAATATGGCTGGTTGATCTAGATTAGGGAAAGTTAACATAATTTCTTTGCACAGTTCTGTATTTCTTCAGAGATATTCCTGACTTCGGTTCAGGAGCAGAAGACAGCACAGACATGTGAGTTGTAGGCTGTAATAATGGTTTCCTTGGTTCTTATTTTGATATGAGCCCTGAACAAGTTATTTCATCTCTTGACATGTATTGCATCACCTTTTTCTTTCCACTCCTTGTGTAACTGCTGTATTAAGGTTTTCAGCTCTTGGCTAAAATGCTGTCTCAGCATGTGTTTAGCTTGATAGTTTGATTCTCGGTTCTTAGAACAATATAAATAATAAGAATAGAAGTTGAAAGGAGAATCTCAGCCTTGCAAAAAACCTGTCCACAGGAGGCTTCTGTCCTTAAACTCTGGAGTGAAAGAGTGCAACAAAACATGCAGATCTTGAGCTAGATGAGATCCAAGCTGAAACATTTTCCTGGTTCACTTGTCATTTGTGCTAAAATACTAGCTATAACTGCATTTGAGCACCACAATCTGTACATCACCTGATAGAATGAAAAGCTACTATGGGAAGCAGATTTTCAATGCTGCTCTAGGCACCCATCAATGACTGTAGTATATTTGAAATAATTTACTGAACTCCGGAACTTCAGCGGATAATACAGTCACTTCCATTTAAGTGCTGCGGATTAGTGCTCTCAGCAGACAGGACAAAAGTCCTTTTTCTAGCCAAATCTTATGTGCTTTCCTTTGTGGTCCGGGCTGTGCAAAGTGTTGCGCAGTGTTGTTCTGATCATGTCGGTTCTCTCTCCAACATTTTGTCCCCTACAACCTCTCTTTCCACCCTATGAATACTTCTTCCTTCTGATTTGTTGGAATTGCCTTCCTTCCCCCATGCTATTAGGAGCTGTAGTTTCTGTTTGAATCTAAAGTTTTGTAGAGCTTTTATTTCCTTTTGTCTCTCCCAGTTCCTATTTCCTTTGTAATGTTGTTCCTTAATAAGTCTGGTATTTGCCTGGCATCAACATAATATGAGAGAGACCCTTGTGACTTAAACTGCCTGCCGTGTGCCTTAGCAATCATTTCCCTGCTAGGAGCTAGTGATGCAGGTAAGCCTTTTTTCTGTGTTAGCTGGCAAAAATAGTCATATGTGTTTTCTGACTTCCATTTCCAAATCTTGTTAAATGTAATTAAATACTTACTTTCTCCTTGTTTCATTTCCAAATATAAACTTGGCAAATTTGGTGTGTCAGTTGCCTATAAGAAGCATTTTTCTTTCCACAAACCCAAAAGACAAAATTACTTTGGAGCTTACTAGAAGCTGTGGTGAATAAGTATTGCTGAAATTCCTTGAAATGGTTAAACAGTTTACTCTTTACCCCTACTCTGTAAGTCCTTGTTATACAATGGAGATTGTCGTGTCTCTAGCCTTCAGCTGCAGCCACTCATGGTCCAGTTGTTACCATACAACATGAGGCTATGAACTTGGCTGGATCAAGAATAACAAAATGTTTGGTTTTCTCATTTGGACACCTGCGTTCTGTAGGGTGCTGCTGCCTGCTTGATACTTAGATCACCAAGTTATGTAACCTGTATTTGAAGCTGAAGACCAAATTAATGTCCCTTCTTATCTGTGTATATATTGAAAGCAACCTCTCTGAAGGCAAGGCAATTCACCTTTGGAAGTAGACTAGTGCGAGAGAATGCAGCTGTCAGATTCCTGGGTGACTATCAGAGTTTGTACCAGATGTTGCTGATGTGTTGCTAAATTAATTTTACCTTTTTTGCTGCATTTGCTTCCTGATACTGCTGGCAGCTGCTTTGTGACTAGTTAAAAAGTGAGCCTGAGACATCTTGCTAGAACAGATCAAGTATCATTACCATGTACAGTATTTCAAAAGGAGAAAATTCATACATTTATTTCAGCTAATCCTATATATGAGATGAATGTGCTTTTCATAATGTTACACAATGTAACCATAATAACATAGCCAAGATGGTAAATTCATTTTAATTCCACAAAATTCATAATTGGTGACATCGCCAGTGGGAGCAATTGATCTCTGCTTTCCATTTGTTCTTGACTGTTTCCACTTCAGTGAATTAAAAGAATTGGGCTGTTGGGACCCCACCCTCTGCATGTTCATACAGCATATTATGCAAGAGCAATAGCCTTCAGAAAATTGCTTGTAATAGACAATGCCTGCGTTAAATAAAAAAGGCAATAGTCCCTGGCCTGACTCAGTATTTTAATCCTTTTCAGGTTTTTATTATACCTGATGCCTTTCTGTTCTGTGGTGCAGCTAAAGAACAGGTGTAATTCAGTGTAGCTAAATTGCATTATTCGAAATTAATGAGTTCTGTGTTTATTCTTGTAAATTAATACAGTTTCTAATAAATCCAAAGAGAATGTGCACTTCTCTGTGTTTGCCTGCATATTACCTCAGTGGGGATAATTAACATCTTGTGACAGTGAAGTCATATGTCAAATCTGAGATCTTATTGCCAGTGTAGTGAAAATGATGTTGCTAGTGACCTATATCATGACCTTATTGATGCAGTACAAGTTCACTCATTCAAGATGTTCAAATCACACTCTTGTCACTTCACAGTCCTCTCTGTTCTGTAGGAAAGGAGTAATATTAATGTATCTAAAATAAAACAAAAAATAATCAAAAGTAGTTAATGGGGTAGACATTAACATAATACCTTTTGAAGTGTGTATAATTATTGTTCTTCAACTTTTCCTCTATGTTGGTTTTTTTCTGTCATGTAGGCTTTTGTTTTTGTTGTTGTGGATTGTTTTTGTTTGTTTGTTTTTTTAAAACGAGTACCCAAACTTTTTGTGTTGATGCTATTCTTTTAATTTTTACTATAGTTAGGGCTAGATTAAGCTACTTGCATCTGAAGAAAAGAATCACGTTTGAGCTATATCACCAGTAATACTCACTAGGTAGAACAGGTTGCTTGTGCCTGACCCTGGTGCCCCCAAATTATTTTCAAGTCTCAAGCATTCAGCTAGTTTTCTTGCCAACCAAAAGCACAAGATTGTGTGTACTCTGAGGAGACAGTATTATTTCATGGCTTCTCCATTGTTATCCTAGTTTCATAAGGATGTGAAATGCTACTGAATACCTGAATCGTTTAAATATTTTTTGATAGAAGAAAAGGCTGTAGAAACCTGTAAATTAATACAGTTTCTATAAACTTTTGGTCATCCAGCTTTGTATTCTGTACATTGGTCATTTTTACTTCAGTCCCAGTTCTGGATGGCTCAGAGCACTGATGATGGTAGAATGGAGTCTTCTCTTTAGAGGAGAATTTAATCAGCAAGTACTCTTAAAAGTATTTTGGTTTCCTCATACAAGAGGAGGTCATTCACAAGTACAAGTGAATAGGTTTCTGTTTAGACACTGAACATGGAGATGATGTGATCCAAAACTTAAAAAAAAAAAAAAAAAAGGACATTTTAATCTCCTATGAAATAAGACGTATTAAGAGGGAGAAAAAAGCTCAAAAATAACTGCTCTGCAAACTACCATTGAAGACAAGAATTTTCTGAACATGACTGTGTGGCTAATTTCACATCTCTAGATGAAAACAAAAAAGCCTCTGTCTGCTTGAAGTTGCCTATGTACTGAGTCTCTTGTTTCAGTTTTGACAAGTCTAAATGCTATTAGGTTCACACGTGTAGCACTCGCTGTCCAATAAATGATGTTGTTCTCAAGTGTCAAACATTTACCTTCCATTTCTTTAATACTGATAACTTTTTTCCTTTTAAACTATCAAGTTGTAAGGGAAAATCAGTGGGTGAACTGGTTGTTCTTGATGTGTCATGCCTGCAAGAGTTTCCATACAGGGTCATGTATTAGTTCTGGGGTAAGGGCTGTCTTAGTTTAATGTGTGTGTATACCAACTAAAATAATCACTACTTTTGTTAACAACTTTGTTACATACTTAAATGCTTATCACAGTATACAGGAATGGAAAAGCAGTGTTAACAATTTGAACTGCACTGTTTACTTTGAGTGTTGATGACTCAAACCTGGAAAGGATGCAGTTGCTTGTATTCACCCAATTAACATGACCAGCTACGTCTACTCTAGCTGATGGAAAACTGAGCAAGAAGAGACCATAGTGAAAGAGCCTGAACACTAAATAGTGAAAGATCTTTTCATAGGGGCTTTATGAATTACGGTCCTGTGATCTCTGTGGAGACAGTACTCATTTCCTTTTTCTCATCCTCACTTTGATGCTTGGACTTTTCTGTTCTTAAAGATGGGCTTGCAATACTGTTCTTGCTCAACTTTCCAAAGTTTTCTTGATGAAAAATACTTCACTTTACAGTGCTGTACATGGAAAGCATTCTATTTGCTCTATATTTCTGCTTGCAAAATAATCATCAAGTATTGCTTTGTGCAGTTCAATGGCAGCAGGCCAGATTCTGGTCTCAGTTATACCAGCTGAAATCTAGAGTAGTGCTACTGAAACCGGTAAAGCTGAGCTTCATCTTCAGCTGTACAGCTGATATCTAGGTACTTTTAATGTAATATATTGGTATGTGTATCATTGTAATTTCTTAAGCATCTGCAATCTATCTCCTTCTGTTTGTGGATGGAAACAACTGGTTTTTTCATTTTAAACTAGCTCATTCTTTTTCTGACTTTAGAAAGAAAAGTCTCTCTTACAAGTGGTATTGATACACTCGTTACCATGCAAGTCCATTGACTTCTCTATCTCTGAAGGCTTAATTAATTTTTTTTCATGTAAAACAAATACAGTCTGTTAGGCATCATCATCAATTGGGCTCTACAAGCACCAGGCTGCAATTAGATTATGATCAAATATTCTTTAAAGCAGGTAGATTGTGGCTTGACTTCTTGGAAGTGGAAGTCTGCCAGCTTTCATTCTTCAGGTCTCTTTTTAGCTATTTTTGGGATGCAGAAATAATTGGAAAGGCTCTTTAGAGAACCCTTTTTTTTTTTTTTTCATAGAACCATCTCTTAAAGGTACCACTACAAATACCTTAAATATCAGTTCCATAGTTGTCCTTTGGCTGGTGTCCTGGCACACAGACAATGCTGCCGTTGTTTGTTTGGGTTTTTTTTCCTCCTCCTGCTCCAGGATAAAGTGACGTTCTCTACTGGGGAAGTGTATTGCACTATGTGCTAGGATTCCTTTGAAAATCAGAAATAAAGATTGCTACTGTTGGACTTGAGCAGATTTTATCTGGAAACAGTGTATTTTATTTTACTTTTTTAACCTCTGTATGGTGTTTGTGAACCATCAGATTAATGATGATTTCTGGGATTGTTTAATCTGGCCCTGGAATGATTAAGGATCCCATGTGGGAGTGCCACTGTCTCTATGTCCTTCAGTAGACCCGCATGGCTTTATTCTCTTGAATCAGGCCCAAAGTGTTTTATTCAAAGTCACTTAGAGTATGAACACAACATAGAACCTGTGACTCCTAATTGTCCTCTACTTTTCATTTAACTAGAACATACCTACTAGGCAAAATTCCTCTTCAGTTCCTTGTAACAACTCATCACCTGTAGTTTTCCAGCTTAACTCCTTGGAAAATAGTGTGCAAGGAGAAATTCCCACTTCCCCCCCCCCCTTTCTTTTAGACTTTGCAGTATTTTCTCTGCTTTCCAACATGTGAAAATGAAGTGTCTGATCAGTTAATGTAGTTTTTTTTGTTGTTTGTTTGATCATTGCTCTTTCTTAGTTCTTCAGCTAGTGTGCTCTGTGTGAACCTTGCCTACCCCCCAGGCTGAAAAAAAAAAAAAAGCCTTTTGGTCACTTTAAGAGTGAAGACCTAGCATTTCCTAGTTGAAAAAGACAACTTCTGCTATTTCAATTAAAGGAATTACTGGGATTAGGAAGACAAAGGCCCACTTCTGAAATCAGCTTGAGCAGCTTTTATAAGGATCAAGTGATCACTTCAAGTTTCTCATTCTTTTCTAACTGGCTGCTGCTCATGCTCTGGAAATGTGCTGTGTTTGTACTGAGAATGGAAAAGTATGTTCATGCTATAGATTGCTGATGAAATAAACCTGATTGATGATAGAGCTAGGGAAATTCATATGCATCTTTTATCCTTTCCAGATGCATACTCTGGTGTTCTCTGAATTTGTATGGATTTTAAATTCTGTTATTTTTAAAGCAAGTTTAATACAGGTAATAACTTCAATTGCAGAGCCAAGGCAACTTTTCCAGTGCCTGCATCTCTTGCTATAATAGCTAGCTTTACTCAGATTAGCAGAGTCAACATCATTCCAGTAGATACCCAGTTCAAGTACTGAGTCTGTCTAGTTAGCGCATGAGACTGGGAAAATTGATTTCTTGGTTTAAGAACTGATTCCTGTAAGACTGGCTCACATCTTTACTGCATTAGGAAGCTCTAATGCTGACCTGCATCTTAGACGTGCTTGCCTCTTCAGCACCATAATCTTCCTAGAAACAGGTTGGATACATGCAATTTTAAAATTGCAAGAAATAGGTCTGTTAAGACTTGCAGTGGTGATGAGACTGAACTTGCATAAGAAAAAAAAAAAAAATCAACCCAAAACAGACAACAAAAAGCCTCCCACACCTCAGTTCCCTTAAGTAGGTCATTAGTTACTACCTGGATATCTTAAGTCACGCAATAGGTCTGATAGACCAGTTCCTAGCTTGTTTTTTTGCTGCATTTTAAGGTGTTACCATGTCCATCTGTCCACCTCCTTTCCCTGCTTTTGAGGATTCTTGCCCTCACAGCAGTTTTGTCAGGCTGCCATGTGTACTTAAACGTTAGCTGTTCCATTTGGCAATTGATACCACTAAACTCAAGCACAGATCACCATGTGTTTGGGCTAAGAGAGCAGATGCAAAAGGGGGTTGGCTGAGACATGGGCCTGCACCTCTCCTCTGCTGATACTTCTCCAGGGCCGGTAACAGACTGGGTGTGCAGACACGTGTTTATCTGGAGCAACCAATGTCTGGGTGAGCAGCAGCTGGAGCTGTGTGTGATCGCAGTTTGCCCAGCCACGGTGTGTTGCAAGATCATAAGGCAGCAGCCACTTCCTTGGTGCTGTGTCCAGTCCCCCAGACCTGCTCGGAGGATAAGTTTAGTCATCCTTTGCTGCTTCAGTGTCCAGACATTAGTGTCACACTCACTGTTACTAGGGCTCTGATGTATCCATAATTAACACCTTTCACTGGCCAGACTACAGTGGCGCTGTTTGCTCAGTGGGCTCTGTTTGCTGCCTGCCTTCCAGGGAAAGGCTGTGTGTGCTGTGTGCATGAAAATTGTTCCCTTTCCTGACAGAAAATGGTCATCAAGGAATCCTTTTTTTAAAAAAACAATTTATTTATCTTGCCAATTCTACCATAATATATAACCATGAACAGGAGCAGAGCAAACAGGATCCCTGTCTGTCCCAGTCAACTTAGCCTATCTGCTTATTAAAAATTAGTGATGTAAGCAATGCCTTAATGTAATGTACTTCTTAATGCAACATTTTAGATGGAGTGGAAGGCAGGATTTGTTGGAAGCTAGGAAATGCTAAAGCTTTCAGAAAAGGGATGCATTTATTCCCCCCATGCTCATATTTAATATAAGTTTATCAAACTGGATATGTCCTCATTCTTGTATTAAAACTCCTTCATGTGGTTACAAGAGTAAAAGTGGAAGAGTAGAAACACCTTCCTTTTTTTTTTTTTCCCTAATAGTGATTGGCAACCCTGAGACCTCTTTAGCTGCAGGTTGATGGATCTTAACTTAGTGACGCTAACATGGCACTCCCAGAGAAATGTGTTGTGTAATGTTTTAATCATTAATTACCATCATTCATCATGCAGCCTTCCTTTTAATGTCCATTAGCATCATATGCCACTCATGAATGCTTGTAAGTGTATAAATGTGCTGGTAATCCTGCTGAGTAGGTTTACATTAACTGTAAATTATCTTCCTGACCAGTTGGTTGGCCTTCCTGGCTGGTGGAGTTGTCTTATTTGTAGCATTAGCAATGAGTTTGGGAAATGAGATACGTAGAAAATATGTGCAGGTCTGTCTTAAAAGCTAGGACCAGCTGGTGCTTGGGGATATGTTGTGAAGTGTTAGCTCAGTTGTGCCAGCATGCGTCAACATCTTTGGAGACAAAAACCTACAGTCTGTGATTCACATGGCAACAATCTTGTAGAGATCACCTAACACTTACCAGCCCCACTTAATTTAAGCCAGTGCACTTAACATCCTGTAACTCTTGAAAAATAATAATTAAAAAAATCAAAACAAATGTAACTGTAAACAAGCCATTGCGAAATCCCCTCAAAAACCTCCAAACAAACAAATGAAAATAGGTAAATGCAAAAAAGCAAGAGAGGCCTTTGCCCACAGCAGCTTGTGGAAGCCAAGCTGTCATGTGCACATGCTCATTCTTTTGTTTTGTGATTTTATTTTTTTTTTTCCTTGTATAAGCATTGCGTGGGCACACTCCATCTCCAGGAACAGAACGTGGCTTTGGTGGGAACAACATTATGTTCTGTATTGTTGTATTAATGATTCATGTGAAACATGCAAATCAAAATATAACACTTGGCTACACGTCATTAGGGAGCAGTTGAAAAAACCTGGACAGAAATACAGAAGTATCAATTTATGTTGCACACGTGAAACATTTAGTGTGAAATGTTGGTCGCTTTTTACTGACAATCAGCTCCTTCTCTTGGATTAGCATTGATGTGTGCTTTGTCCCACAGCTCAAAACTGGACAGCCTTTAATCACAGAATGTTAGGGGTTGGAAGGGACCTCAAAAGATCATTTAGTCCAACCTCCCTGCTAGAGCAGGATCACCTGGATCAGGTCACACAGGAACACATCCAGGAGGATTCTGAATGTCTCCAGAGAAGGAGACTCCATAACCTGTCTGGGCAGCCTGTTCCACTGCTCTGTTGACCTCACTGTGAAAAATTTTTTCCTTATGTTTACCCAGAACCTCCCATGCTCCATCTTGTACCCATTACCCCTTGTCCTATCACTGGATGACACTGAGAAGAGCCTGGCTTCATCCTCGCAATACTTGCCCTTTACATACTTATAGATGGTAATAAAGTCACCCCTCAGTCTCCTTTTCTTGAGGCTAAAAAGACCCAGCTCTCTCAGCTTCTCCTCATAAGGGAGTCGCTCCATTCCCTTCATCATCCTAGTGGCTCTGCGCTGGATTCTCTCCAGAAGGTCCCTGTCTTTCTTGAACTGGGGTGCCCAGAACTGGATACAATACTCCAGGTGGGGCCTCACCAGCACAGAGTAGAGGGGGAGGAGAACCTCCCTTGACCTGCTGGCCACGCTCTTCTTAATGCATCCCAGGTTGCACTGTGGTCAGTTTTGGGCCCCTCACCACAAGCAAGACATTGTGGTACTGGAGCGTGTCCAGAGAGGGGCAGCGAAGCTGAGGAAGGGTCTAGAGCACAAGTCTTGTGAGGAGCAGCTGAGGAAACTGGGGTTGTTCAGCCTGGAGAAAAGGAGTCTCAAGGGAGATCTTCTCAGCCTATACAACTACCTGAAAGGAGGTTGCAGTGGGGCTGGGGTCAGTCTCTTCACCCAGGTAACAACTGATAGGAGGCAATGGCCTCAGGTTGCACCAGGGAAGGTTTAGGTTGGGCATGAGGAAAACAATTCTTCCCTGAAAGGGCTGTTAAGCAGTGGATCAGGCTGCCCAGGCAGGTGGTAGAGTCACCATCCCTAGAGGTGTTTAAAAGACATACAGATGAGGTGCTTAGGGACATGGTTTAGTGGTTGGGTTGGCAGTGTTAGGTTAATGGTTGGGCTCGCTGATCTTGAAGGTCTTTTCCAACCAAGACAATTCTGTGATTCTATAGATGGTACATTAGATTGTATTGCAGATAAATGTGGGCTCACAGACCTGCTCCTGGGGAGCAATTTGTAGGACTGTTGGGCGTTGTAGCAGGAGAGAGCTTTAGGGTAAGATTGCAGAGGATAATATGATAGCTTTTTGGGTACTTACTTTGGAGTTCATTCCTGGTGTGATAAAGCTCACACAAAAGCCTGGTGGGACAGTTAGGGCTGATGCCTTTATAGCATGAATGGCAAATTGGTCTTAGCCGTTTGGGAGTGGTGATGGAGCTGGGGTGGGGGTGATGAGCCACACAGGTTTTATGTGAAGCAAAAGGGATGGAGGAAGAAGAGCAACCTGCTGCATAGAAGATGAGTGTGGGTGTGTATAATCAGAGTGGAAGTGGTGGTCTGAGAAGCACTTTGAATATGCACATTACCTGGAGAACAGGATTTGTTAGGGACCAGCAGAGGGGTTGTAGTACACGAGGTGACAGGGGCACGGGAGAGAAATGGCCACTCTGAAACTCACGGTTTACCTAAAGCTGTGATGCATGTAAGATGGAGTTTACACAGCAATTTTGTACATAGTCTTTGCATTAAACAAAGAAATAATTCTGTGATTTGTCTTAGGTGCTGCTGGGAGTCTCAGGAGAAGTAATATGTGTGGGTCAACTGTTTTAGCTCTGTGCCCGTTGAAGTTCTGCACTGCCAGTGACAAAATTAGCGAGGAGTTTTACTGCTTGACTTACTTGTCATGCTTGTACAATCTCCTTGAGTTTCTGCTGTCTGGCTAATGGGGAATCTGAACGGCTTCATTGTGCTCAGAAGAGTGGTTTTGCATCCTTTGCCACTGCCTCTCCTCCCCGCTTGTGCAGAATTCTCTTAATTATTTAAACCGCTGTCTTCTCCAGATGAGGTTGGGGAGTTAAAAGGAATCATTTTGCCCGAGCAAAGACAGTCGTTCAGGTCACCAGTTGGGATGATCATAAACATTTGGTGGTGGTGGTGAGACATCCAGGGTGTCAGCAGGTGTGTGGGCTCTGTTTTTGCAACTCTGTGAAACGGTGACAAACGTAGAGCTATTTTTTTCCCATGCTACTATTGAGGCATAGCATTAATGAGTGTAGTGATTGCTAAAGGCACGTTTTACATTTTCAGTAAGGGCTGCTTAGCTCCTGCTGCGAGGATTGCAAGTAGTAGTGTGCTGAGGATTTGTTTAGTTGAGGCTAAACAGAATCAAATGTTTTAAATTACTCAATAACAGTATTTAGTATGGATGTTAGACTTGCAAACTTATACATCTATATGTATATTTTAATGTCATTCTTAATTTCTCAGTACCTGATATTTATTTTTGGACTACAGGTTTACTGATGTTTCTAATAATACACTTTTACCATTTCTATTTTAATCACCTATGCACCAGTAGTTACCTTTTTACAACAACCTGGTTTTGAAGTGACAGTTTCACTGGGCAAGTCGTGCAGTGATCCTGTCCCTGAGTGAACTCCTGGCAGATCAGCGATGAAGTGTGAGTGTGTTGATCAGTAGTAAGATCAGTAGTAAGTCAGTAGTAAGGTCAGCCCTGCTGTTTGGACTAAGGGGGTGATTAGTGCTGCTTCTGTGGCTGGGGTGCTGGAGAAGAGCTGCCCGTGCATCATGCCTGTGGGTTACACCACTGTCGAGCCATATTATTTGTTTTCTGGATCTCTACTTATCTTTCATTCTTGGATGGCAGTTTAAGTGGGATTTATTTTCTCATTATGTTAGCAAAGATAAAACCAACTTGACTTAAAGAACAAAACAACAGTGCAGTTCATTAGGCTTGGTGTTTTGACCTGGACTCTGGATTTGCACCATGCTTTTGCATGCTTTGCAAAAGGTTAGGTTAATGGTTGGACTCGGTGATTTAATGGTTGGACTTGATGACGTTAAAAGGTCTCTTCCAGCCTAAATGATTCTATGATTCTAAGTGCCTACTAAAATAACAAATAAGCGTGGAATGGCTTATTTCTTTTTGCAAAACTTGGTAATGACATACTATGCACTTGGATTACTATAGTATGTAATCTATGCATTAAAAAAAACAAAGTTCTGTCTTTTATTTTCTAGCTAAAGCTGACAACAGGCTTAATGTAGAGTGGAATTAAAGCTAGATTTTCTGATGAGGTGGGAAGAGAGATGGAATAAATTGATTACTAGGGAGCAGGCATGTGGCTCTGTTAAAGCAAGTGTTGATTTTATTGTGTCAACCTTATCAAGTATCCATGTTGCTTTATATGGTTCCTCTTCTCAATAACTTTTGACTCTGTTGTCTAATTTCCACCAGTGCCGGCACTTAAAGTCTCAAGGCATTGAAGTTCCTGGTGTTGGCAGCTGGATTGGAGACACACAGAAATGTCCTCACTGAGGGAAGGGCAAAGCATAATAAAATAGAGCAAATACTTCAGTGGTATAAATTTTGCCAGCCCATACAGCAGCATGAAACCAAGAAGCATCTTTTATGCCACCTGCCTTCCAGCGTTCCCAGGCTTTTGATGGCTCAAACAGCCTCTGCTTCCCAGTTGCAGCCTCACCCCTTGGTCTCGCAAGGCACTACTGTTTCTGGCAGTATCCTCGTAAGACATCACTGTGCCTCTCTTCCCAGCAACAGCACCCAGGTATTTTTACTGGTACCAGCAACGATGTGAGAATCAGTTCCCTCATCTGAACTGGTGCACGTGACCCAGCCTCGGGCTGAATTGGGTATCGCTTGCTCTGCCGAGTCCTCATTATCCTGAGCGCTTACTCAAAAGCAGTTGTTAACTTTTAAGATATGTGCAGTAAAATGTCCACAGATCATTAGAATCGATTCTGTCTGTGGTGAAAGTAAAGCTAAGTAAAAGACTGAAACTCTGCTGGGACATAATTGTAGCACTGGAAATAACAGAAGAAGGTTGAAGTTTTGCCTTGTGATTTCTGTAGCCTATTCACCATAGTTCTGGAGTAGGATCAAATACACGCTTAAAAGCAGGACTTAAATCTTAATTTAGTCTGATTGTCATCAAAAAGAATCTAAATTTACTGGTGCTACATAAGACTAGATTGTCACAAAACGATTTTGCATGTGTATTAGATTTTACTCTCTTCAGGTACTTTCCCAACTTCTAACTGTGGTAAAGAATCAGCACAAAATGAATGTGTTATATTAAAAAAAGAAAATGCATCACAAAATATAGAAAGAGCAATGCATGAGAAAATCTAAGAGGCAGATGCACAGAATTCAACAGATTGGCAAATGCAAGACAATTTTCCGTGGCTTGATCCACTGCAGTGTAAGAATGCACAGCCTGTTAATGCTCCACTGCTTTTTCCTCCCTGTAATAATAACTTTGTGCAAAGTAGGAGTCCCTGTGTGGCTTTGGGTTTCAGTGCTTGCTGTTGGAGCACTCACGGCGTTATGAGATTTGAGCAATTACTTAGAAAGCAACTGATATTATGTACTTGATTAGCTTTCGTGGAAAAATGAACTGTTCTAATAAGAAACCCCAAACCAAACCACAGACCCCATTGCCCTTAAATGAGTGCTTTTCGTTTGGGTAAAAATGTTGCCTTGTTTCAAACAAATGCTAGGTAGATTATATATTCTTCATGTGAGGTTCTTCTGTTCGCCTTTAGATCAGTCCCTCTTGAAACAGAAGCCCCTGTGTTTAATAAAATCTGTTTTCCCACAGCCAAATAACCTGTATGTAATATTTTCTGGACATTTCAGTTAGTAAGAAAATTGACGTACAGGAGAAAGGGTTACATTACCCACTCTGTCCTTTGCCTGATATGGGGCTACATCTTCCAGTCTCAAATGAGCATTTCAGTTTTAGGAGGGATCTTGGATCAGGATTTAACCAAACAGATGTTCATCAGTTTGGTGCTAGGTAAAAAAACCTGCCTCTTCAGTATTTTGACTGCTTGAATTGTCTGTGTGGTAATCTGCAGAGTGGATTTGACTTTATTTTTAGGTTTTAAAAAAACCCCAAACAACTAAACAGTAGTGAAATAAAGCAGTTTACATACTTTCAGATAAAAAATATTGTAGCTCATAATACAAAAATAAAAATTCTTGCAAACCTTGTTGAATTTGCAACCCTGCAGAGTGCACCTCAGCTGTAGAGACAGGGACGTTGGGGAAATGCTATGTGAAAATTGAGCAAAAACCATGGACAGCCCAGTGCACAGGCTACTGCTTTTAAATGAGAATTAATGCTTCACCTTGTATGTTGGTACTGCTGCAGTGAAAAACTCAATAACTGAACTTATTCAGCAGGCACTCTTTATTTTTCAGTGCCTGATGCACAGGGGATCACTCCTCCGAATGTGTGTACTGATGCAAGCTGGGTACACAGTTCATATGCAGGCTGAACATACAGATTCATTCTATTTCCTAGACAGGGCAGTCATATGCTAATGGGTTCATGGGATTCATTTACATAGTCTGAGCATGCATAATAAAATCAGGGCTAGGGTTTTTTCTCCCCTTGGTGGTCTTCCATGACTTCTGGTGGCCATTTACTTCATCTTCTCTTCTTCATCACTGTGTTCTTTTAGTGACCTAAAGCCTAAAATCCTTATTCTTGCCACAA
>WTSP01026441.1:0-34217 GCA_025331215.1 Actenoides lindsayi
TAGTAAAGGGTTTGGAGCATGTCTCTTATGAGGAAAGGCTGAGGGATCTGGGGCTGTTTAGCCTTGAGAAAAGAAGGTTGAGGGGAGACCTTATTGCCCTCTACAACTACCTGAAGGGACATTGTAGTGAGGCGGGAGTTGGTCTGTTTTTCCTGGTAACAAGCGATAGAATAAGAGGAAATGGCCTGAAGTTGAACCAGTGGAGGTTCAGACTGGCTATTAGGAAGCATTTCTTTAGAGAAGGGGTTGTCAGGCATTGGAATGGCCTGCCCAGGGAGGTGGTGGAGTCACCATCCCTGGAAGTGTTTAAGAGGCTGTTAGATGTTGTGCTTAGGGACATGGTTTAGTGGTTTATGATATGGCTAGGAATAAGGTTGGACTTGATGGTCTTGAAGGTCTCTTCCTGACGAAACTATTCTATGATTCTATGACTCTAAGAGAAAGCAAACAGAAACAAAAGGGGAACTCAATTAGAATGCTGCTGAGGGCAGACTTAATAGAAACTCACTTTATTTTGTAACATATGCTCCTGGTTTCTTTGCATGCTGTAACAAAACTGGACAAAAAATTATATACAATGGTACTTATAGGGGTAGTAAAGATGCAGGAAAATGGGCAGGTATTAGAATGGAATTATAGAATCATAGAGTCGCTTAGGTTGGAAATGACCATTAAGATCACTGAATCCAACCATAAACCTAACACTGCTGAATCCACCACTAAATCCTGTCCTTCAGCACCACATCCATACCACATCTTTTATCAGATATAAGAATGAATGTTTACTGCGGTGCCTAAGTTTGCTGTTAACTGAGTCAGGATGCTTTTAAGGAAGCCAACCCTGTAGGTGCAGGCTTGGTTAAACTGGTTTTGTGCTAGTATTCATGCCACCTATGACTAAATTTTTTGACCTTGGGATTGCTTAGGGAATGTTTTTGTATTTGCACAATATGTAAGGCTTTCAAATCTAAGCTTTAATGTGCAAGGAAAAGATCTATATGTAAAAAAAGTGAGAATTAAGCAGTAAGATTCCTAGAAATCGTATGTTATGCTGAGATAACCTAGACCTCAATGGTAGTTCATGAACCAATTGTCAGTGACCTAACAAAAGTGTTATCTCACACAAACACAGCGCTTGGGGTGTGCCGTTGGAATAATTAAGGGGCAACTAGGAAAAAATACTGTGTGCAGGACTACATGTAGTTAATCTTTTAAGAAGCATAATTTAATTTTCTCTTAAAAGTGCTTTAACTGAAACGTTTAAATTTTGCTTAGGGGAAAAAAGGTATACATTTTAGACCAGAATCTTGAAAGTATTCAGATGCCAGAATGACAATGAAAGTCTGGCCCTTAGTCCATGTGTTTTTGTGGAAATGCAAAATGTGTAATTTATGTTCTGTTCATTTCTGCATAATTACATATCTCCCCAAGGGATGAGCTTTTGTAAATTCCAATTTTGCATATTAATTTCTTAGCTAGAACACTTAATCATAAAGTTGAAAAAAGAGTAACAACCACCATTAGAGAAGTAGGAGCTTTAGGAAAGGGATGTGGGGCACAGGAACACTGATCATCTGAGGAGCCATTCACCTTTGAGTCATTTGTTCCCATCAAGGTCTCCATGGGAATAACCAAGAGCATTTCCTGGCTTGTGGTGTTTCCTTGCTTACTAAAAATAAACTTGTAGCCTCAGGCCATTGCCTTTGCCTCAGCTGCCACCTGGCAGCTTCAGAAGACAGTCAAAAGCCTGGCTGGCTACAGAAATAACAGGGCTAGCTAGAGAAACTGATACTCCTGCTGGGGTGGGAAGCCTCACTCATGTGAGGGTGATGTGTTCTGTTAAAACTGCCCTTTCTCCAAGCAGCCAGAGTAGCTCAGTTCCCACCTAGCAGGACTACAGAAGTGAGATCATTCCCCAGTATTCAGCACTAGTGAGGCTGCACCTTGAATACTGTTCAGTTTTGGGCCCCTCAGTCCAAGAAGGACATTGAAGTGCTGGAGCATGTTCACAGAAGGGCCACAAAGCTGGTGAAAGGTCTAGAGAACAAGTCTTACGAGGAGCAGCCGAAGGAACTGGGGTTGTTTAGTCTGCAGAAAAGGAAGTAGGCTGTAGAGAGGTGGGGGTTCAGTCACAAGTAACAAGTGATAGGACAAGAGGAAATGGCCTCATGTTGCACAAGGGGACATTTATGTTGGATATTAGGAAAAATGTATTATCTGAAATGGTTGCTAAGTGTTGGAAATGTCTGCTCGGGAGAGAGGTGGAGTCACCATCCCTGGAAGTATTAAAAAGACATGGTGCTTAGGGATATGGTTTAGTGGTGAACTGGCAGTGCTGGGTTAACAGTTGGACTTGATGATCTTAAAGGTGTCTTCCAACGGAAATGATTCTATTCCATGATTCCCCCAGTAACTTCTTATGTCAGCTTCTCATTAGGATTTATTTTGTCCGAGATGTCATGCTTACAGTCATGAATGTAGGAAAAAAACCAATAACCACATTATTTTTGCCCATAGTCTGTGGTATTGACATTAAAATGATGTTCCCTCTTGCCTGCATCTGCTGATAAACAAATGGCCTGTCCCATGCCTGTCCCATACCTGTCCTTGCTCAAAACCCTGCAGTCTTCTCAGTGTCAGTCCTGGTTTCCCACAGAAATGAGGTTTCTTACAGATTACACGTGGGGTGTTAGCTTGTGTTGTAGGCCAAATCCAACCCATGAAGAGACCTATCTTAGTTATAGTACCTGCCACAGGTCTTTCTAAAAAAGTTGGCTGGGTGGAGAGGAGAAAGTGTACATGCCCAGACTGTGAGAAAGGCTGCAATGTTCACCTGAACAACAGTGTTGAAGAGAGAAAGCATATGAGAAAGCACGAGGGAGAGCAAGAGTGTGCATAAGGATACAGACACCTCTGCTTGCTGTCACTCTTGAAAAGGTTCGTATCTAACACACACTTTTTCAGTTGTCAGCACAAATCAGACTAATGACAGAAATCCAGAGAAAACCAAACTGCATTAGTTCTGCAGCTCATCAGCCCTCTGGTGTAATTGCTTCAGTAACAAGCCAGAGACTCTATTTGATATGTCTCTCTATATTACACGAGTCACATTCTCAGATAGTTGAAGTATAAGAACTTTGCTTGATATTTTATGAATCATGCAATTTATAAATATTAAATGCTATCAACCACTTTCTGACATTAAAGAAGTACAATGTTTTCTTTTGATTTTCATAAATAACAGATCCAAGGGTAAATAAAACAAACAGTTTTTGTAATTACTGAGGCTGAGTAAAGCATACTTCAAAGGCTCTAGAGTTGGTAGTGACAGTTGTATAAAGTAGAATTTTGCTTGAATGAGTATGCCACATAAACTCTGATGAGGTCAGTGAAGAGATACAGAACTAATGAATATGAGACAGATATCATAGCATCGTAGGGTCATTTAGATTTGAAAAGAGACTTAAGATCATCAGTGTCATGTAGAAGGTTCTTCAGTCCTCAGAGTTAGTTTTGATGTCTTTGCCTCAAGGGAGGAAAAGTAACAATTTGAAAAATTCAAGTTCTGTGAAGTATAAAAGTATTTTTCAACTTGTGCTCTTTCTGCTGTACAACTGAAATGAGGTGGCATTCATGTAATTTTAAATTCATTGCATTTTGAAGTATAGGTGAAATGAACTGAAACATGGAAGTACATTTTCTTCTGTAGCACTCTGGAAAATAAGCTGTTGCAGCTAGTCAATTTCTGGAGAAAAAAAAAATCCTATTATGCTGAATTTCTTATTTGATGCTGAGCTAGTCTGCTTGACAGAGTTAATCAAACATTGATTCTTGGACTAATTTTCACTTTACTGTGTGAATGTGTGATAGCAGACAGAATAGTCTGTGCTGATGAGGTAAGCACACAGGATTGCTCTCTCAGTCTTCACCTTTGCAAAGCTTGGGAAAGCTTTGAATTCAAACCCTGAGGGGGCTAGAAGGAATTAAGAGGCAAGCCCTGTGATCAGAGGCAGCAGATAGAACCATTATATGCAGTCTAGACATTTTTCATGTAAGTATTTAGTCTAGGAAAGGCTCCTATGGCTGGTGTTGGTTTCTGATGTGGATACCCTTTGGGGAGCAGTGTATGGTTAGCAGTCACAGCTTTTCCTCTTTACAGGAAGAAGGATGATTCTACCTAAGCAACATGAATTTTTGAGATGGAGTTGTTGCAATGGCAAAGTACTCTGAGGTCTGGACACTGCCCTTGGACTGAAATTGTCAGTATCGCTCCAAGTCAAGTATGCATGGAGTCATTCAGGCATCAAGTCATTGCCTTTTTCCTATGGGAAGATGACCTGGGATAGTCAATGTCTGAACTTCTCAGTGGGTGTGCAACATGAGCAAAACACTGCTCTTTGTCACATACTTTCCTGCTGCGGCTGATGCCATTTTTCTTTCTACACAACTATTTAAACTCTTTCTATGCTGAGTCATTATCCTTACTTCCATTTCTTATTCCCTGGATTATTGTAAACCTGCATGTGCAGAATCCCATGAAGCCAAAGAAAGTTTACTGAAGTTTTCAATACTCCGTTGTCAAATTGTGTCACCTCTCTTTGTCTCACCAAATAATCTCGTAAATGTCAAGGCAAAAGCTTTCTTTATATTTTTTGCCTTCTGGAACAGCTTTATTGTAAATTTTTGTCCCATTGACTCATAATTTTTTTGGTTTTTTTCAGTTTGTTTTTTTATCATGTGAAAACAAATCCTTTCTCCCATCTCTTTCCCTTGGTTCACCTCTTCCTCAAGGACACTGTAGTTTTTAATATTTAAACTATTTTTTTCACTTTGTATCTAAGGCCTGAACCCCAGGTTCAAAAGACTCAAAAGCTTGAGCTTCTGTCCTTCCTCAGTATATTCTGGATTTGGATGATGTTAAACCTGAACAAAGTTCTGTTAGGTGGTTTCTGAGAGTAGGTTAAAAGAGACAAATTTACAAATGTTTTAATAAGATGTAATACCAGTTGAAATGCTCCTGAGTATTTGTTGTATGGCTCAGTAGTTTGTTTTAGAAGAAGTATATTTTCTCCTTCAATGAAGACAGCTTTTTCAGAACACTGTAAAGAATTAACTAATAACAAAATTTATCACTATATTGTCCAAGCAGAGGTGAATTGAAAATATTACAAATTACACGAAAAGCAAAAATTAAATTTCTTCTCAGAAAAAAAAATATAAAGAGTTGTCACTCATGAGATTAAAGATGTCCCTTCTCCACCTGTCAGAGCTGATTGTAGATACAAAGGCTCAAATCAAGGGTTTGTTCATGTTGCTTCATTGTAAGAACGATATGAATAAAGTGCCTAGTACTCTCTTTCAGTGTCTGTGTCTCTGTATTGTTAATAATGCTAGGAATGGTCTTCCATTAGAGCATAAGGGATTTAAATCCATAAATAACTTGAGTGAATAGAAATGATTTCCCATCTCTCAAGTGACCAGATTGATTTTTTTATAACTTACAAAGAGGGAAGGTGCCATTACTATTGAACGGGAACATGTCTGAATGGATCTCATGTGATTTCTGCAAGAAAAGGCAGCCCCTCTCTGATGCCTGCTGTACACTTAAAACACTTTGCAGCCTTTATGTGCTAAGGTCAGTGGTGAGGTCTAAAGCAGCAAAGTGAGGACACTTGACAGGCTATATAAAATGCATTTATTTTTGTAAGAAAGTCAGGCCCTCACACTGCCAATATTTTAATGAGACATTACAGATGCTTTAACAAAAATATGTTCTGTATCACAAAACTAGAAGCCAATGAAATGAGGAATGAAGTGAAATATCTTAAGCAAAAAAAGGCATTTTATCACACATTCAAATGTAATACAACATGGCTTATTCATTCATCTTTCTGGCAGTATATGAGCATGACAGAACAGCAGTACCCTGGAGAGCTGGGTTTCATGCCCTCTGTTCTGTTCCATATACACAGGATAGCTGTAACCTTGAGATGTTGAATTTGGAGGACAGTTTCAAGATCAATTTTTCCAATTTAGCTTCTCTAGCTGGAGCCTGAGCTGATATTACTTTGATATGACTATTATTGACTGTCAAGGTTTGTTATATGGGGTCTTGCCAGCCGCTGCATTGCTATGAAAGGAGCTGTAAATGAAAGCTGAGGACATGCGCTGTATTTTTATTCTGAAGCCATCTGTGTGGAAGGACAGGTAATTAATTCAGCATAAAAATTAAAAGGCATAACTGGAATCTGTTAGAGAGGTAAACAGACTTGATAGCAGACTGCTGCTTCGGGGGGTTCTGCAGCCTGACTCCTGGCTATGAGAGTACCACCAGTGCAGTGCCTTTGCAGTGCTTAGGCACCGTAGATACCTTCTGCTCACGTCAGCAGGGAGACCAGGCCAGGTGGAAACCTGCCTGAGAGGCAAGGTCAGTACCCAGACAGTGCCAAATTTGTGGCTTCAGCTGTATTACCAGTACCTGAGCTAGTTAGTTAGATACCTGAAAGACACAAGTTTTGGGCTGCACCTTAATGGTGAAAATTGCCAAACCCACCCCTGCCAGTATTGCCAAGCCTGAAAGCAGCCAGTGGCCATATTCTGATCAATTCTGCATTACCTGTGGCACTGGGCAGCTCAGACCCACACAGCTGAGCCAAGCAGTGACTCCCCTGGGACTGCTGTGTGCCACAGAGCCATGGCTTCTGGAGAACAAAATTTCAGTTGATTTCTGCTCGATGTCCTGAAATAGCAGCTTGCTTCCAAAAGCAACAGTACTGTCAGTTCTACATCTTTTCATTTATTCATAGCTGAGGTTGCTGAGGATAGTTTCTGTTCATAGGTCTTCCTCCCTGTAGCCTTGAATCCTTCCATCAGTGAGACTATGCAGAGTCAGTTCCTTCTCAGCCTTTTCACATTGCGTGGCAGCCTCTGCTGTACAATCGGTCTTTTGTTTCCATGAAGATGAAGGAAGTTCCAGAATTTAATAAGCAGCTGCGAGTGAATGCAACACAACCCCACCGATTCACACTCATTTGCAGATTGCCACTTGCTAGTTTGTTTCTGTTGCTTATTTGAACTACTGTCAGCTCCTGTCCACAGGCAGGCAAAATCCACATACCCCTACTGCTGGTATTGAAGTACAACACCTAGACTAGATGACAAGCTATTTTCTAACTGAAAGCCATTCCTGCCAGGCTATTTCTTTAATATGGAGTTGCACAGAGGGTGGCACAGAGACTTAACTAAGAGTTTACTACTACTAAATAACTGAAATGCCATATGAAATGTCAGTCAAGATCTTGAAGTAATTATACCCACTAAACCCCTCCAATTAAGAAGTTACTTTCCACCAGAGACAATGAGCCAGATTCTGTATCCAAGGTAACTCCACAAAGCACTTTAGAGACTGAATTTATACTCCAGCAAAAGAGAGTAGAATTGATATTATTAATTTCCTTTTATGGTAGTAGCCCACCAGGAACCTGGAAAAGGCTTGCCAAAGTTATTTATATGGTAAATTGAGGTAAGCTGAATAAAGGCATATTTTACAGGCCAAAAGCTGTTAAGGAGCATTCACCAACAATTTATATTTCTTACACTGAACAGTAGCACCACTGCCGCAGTAGATTTGTTGGATCCTGTCTGTCATGCTCCTTGCTGAAACTGAAATCACTGCTGTTAGACATTTGAAAAATCTGGGCCATGACCTTTTCTAACTTCCTGTCACAAGGAAGATGCAAAAGCAGAAAAGCTTCAGTCTTCACCTTGAGTACATGTTCAAGGTGCAGCATAAAGTGCAGATCTACTGCATTTTATTTCTGTGCAGCACAGTCCTTTAGTTCCTCAATTCTCATTACAGCAAATACATATACATATACATATATATATAAAACCAGATGAGAAATATGGAGGAAAGATGAGAAGAAGAACAAATTTAAACACACACAAAAGTTATACAAACTTAATAAAACTCTACATAATGGAAGATGTTCCCAAGACACTAGTGAACAGAGCATTTTCACAGCTTCCAACAGCTGTTATAGTCTGAGATGTATTTTGAAAGAACAGTTTATGCTAATGGGCACAGGAGATAACTGCATTGTTTAGGTCTTTTTTTTCCCTTATGATGTTAACATGCATTCTAGCCACATTAGAGTACATGTGTCTGATCTGTAATGTAGCTTGCCTTGTGTTGAATGGGCTGGGTGTGAACAGTATCACCTCTGTAAGTACTAATACATGTGAAAGTCAAACTGACTACCTTAATTGTAGTATTTCTAGCAGAAAATGTGAAAAAAGTTTTGCAGAAAATCTTTGGTTGTTTTTTCTGGATTCAGGTTCATTTCATTTCATTTCACTTCTTACTGTTCTCTACCATTACTCTCCTTTACTAGAGAATGTTAGCTGCTTCTATTCCTGTGAATTTGCACATATACATTAGAGTGGTATTGGTGTCCACACTTAACATTTTTGTTAAGCATGTTTGGTTTTTTTTTTTTAAAGTGGTGGAAGACTGCATGATCTTCAATATTGTATGCTCCTTTAAAAACAAACAAAAAATTTATCTTCATTTTGGCAACTTAATTTGTTCATCAGCCCAAATACCTAGTATAATTTTTTTTTTTACATCTCCATAGCGCTCTTGTGGTTACATATACAAAAGTTTTTGTGGATACTACAAATGCAGAGGATCAGCTCAGAATTTAGCCGTAGAGTCTCCAGGAATATTAATCGAGAAATACTCCTAAGTCTTAGCACATGATGTGCTCTCAGCTCTGGAGCCTGCAGTGGTCTCTCAATTACATTGTACAGAAGCATTGGTAGCTCATGTCCCTTCTTCAGCTGCCAGCTAAGCATTCACAGTGCTCTGGGGCATGGTGCCTTAGTGGAAGGAGCTTGAGTTTCTGTCAGTTTGTCCTTTCTGGTTTAGATTAAGAGTATGCAACTAAAAATTTGGCTCAATATTCTGTGGTAGTCTTTTCATATGAGGAATCAATAACATAACTGAGAGAATTATTCCCCCCCCCCCCCCCAAAAGATTATAGTTATTTTGGAGTAATTTCAGGTTTTTGGGTAATTGCCATTCATTGACATTAACACCACTTTAGTTCCTTTCTTTCACACACTTCTTCCTATTGCAAGAAACCTGCAAGATGACATGTCATGCAGAAGACTTTATTCAATTCCCAAAAGGCTCTTTTTGTCCTATAGGAAGTCATCTGAGAACTTAAATATGTTTCTTGTTTTCTCTCCAGATTTATCTGCTGTCAGAATCTTGGCACAACCACAGCACAGTCACCCATGGCAAAAACATCAAATGATCTTCACACAGTGGCTGATCTCAAATTATGTTTATATTCAAGAAGCCCGTAAGGCCTGGCAAAGGGATTTAACCTACTGTGACATCTGTATTGAGTGCTAATCACAGTAAAAGAATAAAAATGTTTAACATGCAGGCTTATAAACCCTATGTTTTCCTCTTGTCTCTTGACAGTATTTTCAATCAGAGTGACATGATTCTATGAAACTGGTTGTCCACAGTTTTTGAAATGAGTACTTAATTCTTTCTGTTCTGTATTTTAGCGTTCCTTGGCAACACATATACTTAATATTAGAAGAATTATCTGATCTGATCCATGCAGCCACTTGCTTCCAATAGCTCCCCTCACTTTTGAATTATTTAACTGCAGACTGTGATGTTTGATATCTACTAATCACCTACTTGAAGTATTGATCTGAAGCCTTCAAGTCTCCTGGAGATGAGAAATGACCACCTAATGACTTGACTTCTGCAAAGAGAGACAACTGGGAAACTTGCTATACTAAGAGTTTTATATAGGCAATTTATATGGCATTATCAGAGTCTCCACCTGCCTCCCAGCTGTGTCTGAAATGTAAAAGACATCCTGCAAAACCCCATCAATATACCCTACTCCCGTGGCTTTTGGCTCTGGGTTTTGGCTCATCTCCCATTTATCAATTAGCAATACTACCTTTCCCCCTGTACAGTTTTCAGAAACTTATATATGAGTAATCAGAACAAAAACCTTGATGTTTTTGATGTTTTTATTTCCCTTTTTTGTTTGTAGAAGAGTTTCATTAATAGCTTAGAATCATAAACTGATTTTTTCTGTTCGTATGTACACCCATGTAAATAAATCAGGGAAAGACAAGTTCAATGCATGAACTGTCTCCCACAGAGATCCAATTAAAGCTTGCTGGGTTAGGTTTTATTCTGAAAAAAAACCCAACAAACCCAGCCTCAGGTTTTCACAGCTGAATCACAAGCATGTAATTTTCATAAAACATATGCATATACTCAGTCCTTTACCACCTAATTGTGGCCTTGGGTTTAAATGATTCACGTGTTGCACTGATGTTTGCATTTTCAAAGGAATTCTGAAAAAAACCAAACCAACAACGCAACAGATTCAGGACAGGCTGGAGAATTGCAAAGGTTATAAAGAACAAATTAGCACCAAAATTTTTCTGCCCTGTGCCATGCATTATTAAACAGTAATAAATGCCTTGGAATGTCTCACTGCTTAATTATCTGTTTTGAAAATAAATTATTAGTGAAACAGACATTTTTAGCTTTAACTAAGTAAGAGACCTTGTGTTGTGAAGATCTCTGTGTTGTCACCCAAGAGAGTGTTTTTGTAAGTACCTGCTTTTCCATTACCTAATAATTTGTTTCTGCTGTATCTGTATTCTGTAGTCACTCCTGGGTGCAGGATGTTTTCATAAGGTAGAAACAGAAAACTTGGTGTGCTAGCAATTTTAAAAAAAAATCCTGCCTTTGATCTCTTTCCTTGCAGCCCAGCTTTTTTCCACACTCACTGGTTCGGATGAAACAGGGCATTCTCCAGGTCTGATGGGTGTGATAAAAAGACAAGACACCTAACAATTGACATGCTACGCCTGCTATGCTAAATTGGAGCAGTGAACTGGCTCAATAGCTTTTCTTTTAACAGAAATCAAGCTTCAGTGGAAGAGGCCTGAACACAGTGGTGGAGAATTAGAGATTTACCTACCTGTGCAACTTCCTCCCACTCTTTTCCCTCCACTAACCTGCACATTAGATATTGTGAGCCCAAACAAAAGTTTGAGAGTTTTGTTAAACCATTGTAATTAATCACATTTAGTACAGTTGTGGGGTTTCCAGTACCTACATCCTGTCCAATTGTCTAGTGTTTTTGTAAGATGCTACATTATTTCTTCAGTTATTTTTGTGGCAAAATTTCTTCTTCCTCTGAGTTTCACAGCTACTCCCTTGAGAGGGAGGACCTATTTACCATAGGAGAATCTAATTTACTTCTTTATATTGCATATTTTTTATGGCCCAAACCTCTATCTTAGGTTCTTTCTTTAACTTAATAGCCTGTATTTCTCTACTTGCTCTTCACTCTAAAAACCTTTCATCATCATTGCTTGTCTCCGAACATGTTCTAGTATCTGCCAGGCACTTTTTTTAGGTTAGAGCTATGAGAAGTGCAGATGATGGCTATATCGCACAATGAGATTATGAAAGGATAATGAGAAGCAGTGAGAGCAGAGGGACCAGGGACTGTGCAGTAACAACGGGAAGAGTAAATGGGAGTGAAAGGGCATGAGTGAAAAAAAGGAGAAAACATGATACAGGCAAGAGAAATAATGGGGTAAGTAAATCATTAGCTTCTATATCATAACAGTACCCAGGGATACCAAGTGACTGTCTGTAGGAGGCAGACAAGCTTTGCACCAATTACAAAAACACAAACTTGGAAAAAATACAAAGGAAGAAGGAAGCGCAAGCCCAAAGAGGACAGAATACACAACTCATTACATGCTGGATGTGTTAGATCCCTGTTAGGCTAAGAAAATAAAGACTAGTGAGAATGAGACAGATGACTTCATCCTAAGGAGTGTCAGGGATTAGATTTTGTCTCCAAAAATCCCCAGGACAGGCTGGGCTTTAGGGTCTGGTATTATCGAATGATAGGTAAAAAGGGAACCACTCTCCCTTTGAACACAGTTCCATCTTTCCATCTCAAAACAGGCAGTGTGAGGCAGTCCAAATTAAGGGAGAAGCAGTAGAATAGCTTCCAGCTAGAAATAATAGCATTTCTGATCTAGGGCTACTTGTGTCAAATTGCCACAATCCTGGTGTGTACTATCCCTTCCAATGCCAGTTTTCTGAACTGTTGTTGGGCAATGTGGCCACATATTGCCAAATTCTGTCATCAATATGAAGAGGATGATCCACGTACACTTGGGACTCTGCAGGCAGATGGATTAGGCTTTCTAGTTGCTGCTGCTCTGAATGTGTAGCTGATGAAGAAAGAAGGGGATCAGGTGGGTAAATTACTGGGTATTTCTGCAGAGCAAATTCTCTCAAAAAAAGGAGAACCATATGAACCACAGAAGACATACAATTATTTTTTTTTCCCCAAATGTCTCAGTCAGGAAGATGCCTGAATAGAGGAAAATTTTTTTGGCAACAAGTTCCTTATATGGAGATCAGATGTGGGTCTCAGCCAATTATTCAGTAGTTAATAGTGCTAACAGGAGATGCTAGGTAATGAAGCAGCCAAACTTTGAAGGCTGTGGTCATGCAGATCTCACTTCTGGGCTTCAGAAGAATGGTGTCATGGTTCTGCTTCTTGTGAAGAGATGCTTATGTGGCAGGACACTGAGACGTAACACTGTCAGTGTCTCTGCCCAAAGATGGGACTTCTTTCTTCTAATTTTTTTCTGTCTAAAGGATCTCTAGTTTAAACTGTCCTCTTAAAATTACTATGCACTTCAAAGAGTGAGAGGCACCTTTGTGGACTGATTCACTCTTTAGCTGTTTAATATATCTTTCTTAGGATAGGCTGACATCCTCTCTGCAAGTGCCTACCTGTCTCTCTAACTTAGAGGAAGGGAGCCTAGAATGCTGGCCTAGACCAGAGAGTAAACATTGAAGACAGGGAATCCTCCTCAATCTCTTGGTAACCAGTGATTGAAATGCTCCTTTCTCACCATTTTAGGATGTTTTGTCAATCTTCTTTTCTCTCTCTGGAGTGTTTTGTGAGAAGAACATGTATTTACAAAGTCCCCTTGCTAGAAGTTTTCTGTAGCAGAGGCTGGAGTTTGGGTGCCTGGTAGCCTGCAAAGGGCAGCAGGTTAAAAGAGCTTTTTTCTCTGTAGCCTGTCCCCTGAGTTGGAAAGTAGGTCTGTGGCAGAGGAACTTAGAGATGAGCTTACCAAAGCAGTTTTGAAGGAAAACATGCTTGAGAAGTTGTCTTAAATTTGTTGAAAAATAATGATTCAATGTTCAATGATCAATGTTTTTCAGAAACCTTTATAGTGGTAACTCATGTGCTTTCTTCTGACATTTAAAAATAACTCAGTATAGTGCATATCTGCATCCTGGTGTGGAAAAATCAAATTAGATGACAGGACCATGTAAGAACAGGAAACATAAAATAGGAAAAAAACAGAGATCTAGGATATTGATGTAAAACAATAAGAAACAACTGAGTATTTTCAGGTTAATTCATTTAATCATGTTGAAAGTACAAGATCTTTCCAACATAACAATCTCTGTTTCTATGTATCTGCAGTAAGGGACTCATGAAGCATCAGAAGCAGACTTTTTGAGATTTAAACCAAAGGAACCCATAGAAAAACCTGGGGTCCTTTGGTAGAAAAAGCACATCATTTACTGAGCGTTCAACCCTGGAACAGAATTTCTTTTAGAAAAGAAAAAAGTAGGATTCATCTCATCAAAGCTGTGCCTCAAAAGATCATGCATCTGGACCACTCTCCATAGACAAGGCTCACTGGATGCTTACAGAAGGAAATTACTTTTGCCACTCTCTACAGGTTCCCAACTATCTCTCCAGTGTATGTCTGTCAATTGACTCCACTAAATCAGACATACAACTTTAAGGGATAAAATGAGATGAAGGCAACTCCAGCACTCATTACCCTGGCATATTAGCCAAATACTCAATTTAACAGGTCACACTTCAGGCCTGAATACTTTGGGAATGCCTCAGAGTCCTTGGAGTAACTCAGTTCATCCTCCATCATTGACCATCTCCTCTGCTTGCCATGCATAACCATCAGTACTGCCTGTGCTCAGTGTGTGTTTCTACAAAATGAGAACAATGATCCTGTAAAGTGATTGGATGTCTGAAGAACAGAGCTGACTTTTAACATAACCAAGGTTATTATGACCATCTTTTGAAAAGTCAGTTTAAATTGAAGGAGCTGCCAAATGAAAATGAAATAAGAAAATGGCTGGATATTTCAATGACATACATAACCAACAGAAGGGAAATTTTCATACAGTGAATGGATTAATTTCTTCTGCAATATCGTAGAAACACAGAATGGTTAGAAGGTTAGAAGTGACCTTTAAGGGTCATCTAGTCCAAATCCTCCTGCAAGGAGCAGGGACATCTTTAAATTGATCAGGTTACTCATGGAGTCCCCATCCAACCTGACCTTGAGTGCTTCCAGGGATGGGGCAACAACTGGGCAACCTGTTCCAGTGCTGCACCACCCTCACTGTAAAAAAATTTTTCCTCATATCTCTGTATCTCTACCATTACCTTTTTTCCTATTGCAACAGGCAGGCCCTACTAAAAAGGACTGTCCCCATCTTTCTTATAACACCCCTTCAAATACTGGAAGGCCACAACAAGGTCTCCCTTCTCTTCTCCAGGATGGCCAAATTTAAAAACATACTGCAAAGATGTGAGATTCATTTTCCACTGCAGATGAAATCAGTAACAGTTGTATTAGGTAGAGGCCTTTGGATGCTCTCTTGATCCCTGATAATTAATAATAATTATGAATTTATAGTGCTTAGACATTGGCTATCCATTTCACAGAAATCACAGCACTTCACCTTATTTTGTATGCCACAAAGTGGCTTCAAGTTGAGCTCATTTGTTCTTTCTTCCCTCTCCTGTTATGCAGTAGTGCAGCCCTTGGGAGTTTACTTAGAAACAGCTCATCCTTGATCCTTCCAAACTCATCCCCATAAATAAGTACTTAAGAATCATCTCCAGCAGTTGCTGCTTTTGGCAAGGGATGAAACCTCTCCTCTTCGCTGAAAGTAACTCACCATGTTTTAGCAAGACTGACCTAGGTTTTGTCTCATCTGCGATGACTGATGTTTTAAATATTTATAAACCACTCATCATACTGAGTCATCTGCTGTCAGTAATTGACTGCTTTCCTTTTTTTTCAGTGAAACTGTGCAGCAATTACTGTTTCCAGGTGCAATGCACCTAGACAGCCTGGACTTCAGCTGTGTACATAAAGGCAGCTCTGCTTATTGACCCCTACCTAAGGATGCAGTCTCCTGTGCCTCCACTAGCAAAGATGCTGGTGGAGAATTTGCTTGTTGGAGTTTGGTTTAAGCTTTGGATTTGTTTGGAAAGACTTGGTGACCGTTAAAAGACCAGGATGTGAACAGGGTAGCTAACAGAAGAACTTGCCTACAAAACCTTTTCTTCTACCAATATATCTCAGAAAGACACCAGAGTTCTACACTGAGGTGTGGGCCACCATTCCTGGTGTTTCCTAAGTAATTTCTTCCTAAGCTGCCTCAAGGCTTTGCTGACTAATAAGCTCATTTTCACATGTTATATAAATCTGATGCTGTGCAGCAGCACTGCTGTTTAACTCATAGCCTCATCAAACAAGGTGTTTTGCTGTGGGCAGTGCCAGTGAACTTCAGAAAGTAAAGAAAGTCGAACCAAGCACAAAACTGTATGCTGAGGTGGGAAAAAGAAAGGATGTAAATGTCACAGTATTGATAGTCAGGGGCACAATGTGTGTATAAATGAGTATAAATTAATAGGTATAAATTCAGGAGCCTTTCTTGCTGCCTCTGGGACCTGTGAGGATACCATCACAATTTTGACAGAACACGTATTTGGCAATGCCACTACATTGTTACACTGTCCAAATGCCTACAGTTCACAGATCATGTTTTTTTCTCATAGTCAACTTCTTGGATACATTTGCAGGTCACCACTTGGGCTTTGTCCCCTGGGAATGGAAGAGGTGTGACTGACTGCAAGCATCCCCACACAGGCTTTCACCAACATCTGGTGGCACAGGCATGGTGGCACAGCCTCTGGAGCTAGCTCAGGCTGTTATAAGCATCCAACAGATCAAAGCTTTGCTGAAGTACTCCACATTGGTACATCTACTCCCACTGGTGTCCTCTGAGCTCTCTTTGCAGCTGGGTCCTTCGTATTATGCAGTCCTCCTGACGGGACTGGGGCCACCATGACTGCCTCCAACATTGTGGCCATTCACTATCCCTTACGTGCTGGTGCTCCTAGCAGCACCCGTGACCAGTGGTCTCAGTTGCATCTCACTTCTGCCCTCTTAGGACATCAGACAGCTTCTGAAATGGCCTCTTGTCAGAAACCTTTCTTACATTGGATGATACTTGAATATCAGATGCTAGTATTTTTTATTGTCTCTGAACATTGCTAATTTCAATGATCATTTCCATTGTGATTCCCATTGTTAAAGGTGAATTCCTGTTGACTGGTATGTAGAAGGAGCAGGACCAGTAATAGCCATGTGAATAGTCCCTGGTGATTTTCGGAGTGTACTTTCCTGGGATGTGCTCTGGCCAAATCTGATACCACAAGGAAAGCTCCCGGCTCCTAACGAACCATGCAGGAACTGAGGAAATTGAACACTTAATAAGACCAGGCCATTTGGCATCATTCTGGCTGAGCAGGTCATCTTCTGTAATTTGCAAATGCCTGAATCCCTCCTCATCCCATGTAGGGGAGCAGACACAGCAGCATCAACCAAAAGACTGACAGCTGTGATTCATACTGAAGTGTTTCCTGCTGGGGTGGTTTGTAAGCACTGAAAAAATGCAGGTGGCCTCTTCAGAAAAAAGGCTTTTTTTTTTTTGCACTTCCGATACGTCCTTTCTGTGGAGGACACAGTTATTCTTATCTCTCCTTGTTCATTAGGCTTCTATCTCTAATCTGAGATAAAAAATCCTGTAATAAGTGAATGCCCCAAAGAAGGCGTAAGAACCCCTTTTGTCATAAATGTTACTGCTTCTCTCTTTCCTGATCCCTCCAGGAACCTAGGACAGAAAATGACTCTTCAGTTTAATTTTGTCTGTTTATTAAAGATTAGAAATACTTGTGGCTTGTCCTCTTTGGAGCTGCTCTGGGAGGTGATTTGGACCACAGTGGCATTTATGTGTGTGGAGTGGCACATCCCAGTTGCACACACCTGCTTATACATCAGCCTGGTGACACAACAGCATTGCTGTGGCTTAGGAAGTAATATTTATATCTGTATTTCTCTAAGGGATTTGAGATTGCAAAGCAGTTGAATGGAAGCATTCTGCTGTGAACAGTAAAGCCAGGCAAGTGTACCACAGGCACAGCACAAGCTCTTGCATTCTACAGTCTTATCCCTTTTATTTGCATTGCTCAGCACAGTGGAGATTAGTAGGTGGTGTTGTCAGAGAGCTGGTTATTGGCCAGCATGCATCAGCTCAGGGTCCAGTACACCAGTATGTCTCACCCACCATGCCTCAGTGCTTATAATATGAGCAATTGATGTCTCTGTAGATGGTGCTTGGAGCACCCATAGTCTGTTATATCCCACACAAATATTAAATTGTAAAACTTCTTCCTTTTCTATGTGAATTATATTAGCCATTTTCTGAGGGAAGATTTAAAAAAAAAAAAAAAAGCCTGAAAAAAACCCAGAAACTATTATGTGCAGATATGATCACTTTGATGGGCCAACACAAGAACAACCAGCAGTGAAAATCTCTACTCTTTGAACTGCAAAAGGGATTTTATTTACTGACATGGACGAGATTCTAAAGGGGGAATGCAGAGAGAATGCAGGGTATTCTTCGGCAATCTACTACATTGGTGTTAGTAGGGAGCAGGAAGATGATGAGGGTGAGAAATCCTGGGTTTTTGGAAGAGTACAGCACAGAGTGCAGAGCTAGGATCACAGGAAGGAAGGATGGGGACGTGCGTCTGGTGTAGTCCTGAAAGACACCTGTGTTAGTAAGTAGGATTTAAGTCACCTGTATCAGAGATTCCCAACCTCTTCCCAACCCTACTGCAAGGGACAGCACTTCTCTGCATTTATTGGACTGTAAAGGGAGGCAATGATATCTGACTATCTTCTAGAGCTAGGAGAAAACTTCTTAATAAAATGTCCTGTGAAGTGCATTTCACTAAATAATAAGCAGTAAGGGGACAGAAGTTTTGAAGATATCAATCAGCTTGATCTTAGACAAATAGGTTTTCCTTGAGCAGAAAGGGGAAAATCACTGTCTCTAACTTACATTCTCCAAATGGGCTTCCAGAGGGCTATGGGAGGTGAAGGTTAACCTTCCCATGCAGTAATAATGTACCGCAGCTTTGCACAAATTAATAACTTCCTACATTTATAATGTATAAGGACAAGAAGGAGTTTTACATCATTGAGTCTGACCAATTTCACAAGCCACTGCATTTCATGCAGTCACCTATATATGAAGACACCTTGTTTGACTAAAGCATGCCTTTCAGAATGGTTAATAATGCTGAAATCGAAACACCAAAAAGTGGAGGATCTTGCTTCCCTCTTGGTTATCCATTTTAATGGGAAATAGTCCTTACTTTAAATGTGTGTGTAATTTCTCATTGAAACGTGTATAGCTTCAGCTTCCAAATGTGTCTATAAATTCTTCCAAATACGCCTCCACAAGATTTAAAACTTCTTGGGTATTCAGATTTTTTGACCTGTAAAGGTACTTAGGCACAGGCAGGAAGCCACCAGTCATCCTATTTGTGATACATTAAAGAGTCTGATCTTGTCAAGTTTCTTGCTGTAAAACATTTTCTGTGGTCCTCAAAGATATTACTGAAAGCCTACGTATCGCATATATGTATAGTTTGCCCAATTTCTCAGCAAAAAACCTATTTTTCCCCTTAAGGAGGTTGTGAGGCAGGTTTTCTGTAAATCTGTACTGAAAAATGAGGGACAGAGAACAGAGATTTCTTTTGACATCTGTTGGTGGACAGGGAGAAAATATGCTCTGGGCTGCTTGAAAACTCCCAGCAACAGAAGGAGTGTCAAAAAGTGAGGAAAGTTGGTGCTGATTTTTGTAGATAATGGGCCTCATTTGCTTTTAATCATGCACATGAAAATATGGTTTACTACATTTAACATTTTTATAGTGATCTGCTGTTGTCCTTTTCAGGCAAAGAAGGAAAAAGGGCTAACAGGTTCTTTGATAAAAAATATGGTCTGTGCTGGGGTGTCTGGACAAGAAAGAAGAGTCTCCCCCACTGACAGTCTGTGGATGCTCTTAGCAGGGTTTTCAGTGCTAAAAATTAAAAAAGAAAAAGGTTTCAGGAACTGGCATTATCTAACTTTGCAAAGTGTAATGGTGTATTTGTTGAAAACATTTAGATCTGAAACTTTGCTAAGAAACCACAAATTGTAGTTTGGTAATTGGCCTTAGAATGACAGAATACTCCCTTCTGATGTTTAAAGAAAATTATTTTAACCTTACCAAAACTTTAACTATTTCATAGTGAAAAATAAATCTTAGTAACAGCAAAAACATATAACCTCTCAAATTGTCCCAAACAAATAATACAATATTTTCCTTTAGATGTAAGATATTTTAAGGCAACAACAAGGGAACCTTCCTGGCTATTTAGACATCTACAGTGTAGTTGTCTACCTGAGGTTGACAGCTTTGGTTTCCCTTGGTGTAGCAGGCAAACAGGGGCACTTACAGGACATGTTTCGCATAGTCTATTCTAAATAACTCCTCTAGGATAAAATGATTCACACTCTAGACATACCTAGATGATAAGCTCACACACAGAAATCCACATTTTAATATGTATGTGTTTAGCCCCATGTATCCGATCCTTCTCTTCTTCACAATATGCATAGCTTTAACTAAACAATTCCCTTCCTCTTCCTCCAAATCCTCACTAAAATGATCTCACACACAATCTGTCGCTACAGGACGGTAGTTCTGGCTCATAAAGATTTCTATCTTGTAGATCTCTACGCTGTTGAGTTTATTGCTAACACACATATTCTGTGATTTGGCAGGAATAGAGAAAGTTGCTTCCCTAAGCTGCAGAACTGCTTTGGGTGCTAGAGAGTGAGTCACCTTACCACAGTACAAATTCTTTCTTGCTTTAGTTTTCAGTTTGGACGCTTTGGATTCAGCTCAGTGCATTCACATCACAAAGATATCTTTGACTTTTTTCATGATAGCTTACATGCAGTGCTTATGAGAAGAGACAGTCTTTTTATGGTGGTATCTGGGCTGAATCATTTTCATCTCCTAGCATGAAAAAGTGGCTTGCAACATTCAACTATGTCACTTCATACACTTTTAGGGACTTACAAAGAACATACGAATTTCTGCAGAATTCAAAGAGATTTTCCAAAAGCTCCTGTGTTGTCCAAATTGCAAATAGTCTGTTCTGTGAAAAAAAAAAAAAAAAAAGTGTTTCCTTTCCATGAGTTTTACTTGCCTGCAAAGGCACTAACAAAGTTGCACCTTGAAAAGGAGTGCAAAATCAGTGTTCTACCTGCATCTATCCCCTTGGGCATACTACCTTATTAGTATTGCAGAATCTGTTATCTACACATAACCCAAGCATATCTGCTAATTGTGGTCATTCCTGTGAGTAGGAGAGTGCATGAAACTAATGTCTGCCTTCCTCTGAGATGACTGCTGGAGCTCAATTTTCTCACAGTGATTTCTTAGTAGCTTGAAGCAGAGGGGTCTGCACATGATATAAAAAATATCTTCTCAGTTAGTTCTACTCTTTTTTTCTCCCCTTTTGAACCCAAGAATTCTACGGGATTTGTTTCAATGCAGGAAGTCAGTAAAACTACAAAAATATTGTGCCACCAGTTGGAGACTGGACCTTTGATTTTGGTAGAATAAAGGCTTATAGCAGCTTATAGTGGATTTTGTGGTACATCTCTCATTACCTTTTCATGATGTCCCTTAGTAAACATTGAACATTGCATCAGTGCTGCACTGCGTGTGGTTACACTCAGCAACCTGTGCAACCATCTTAATGGGAGAGTTTGTCTTAGGTTTAGACTCATTCCACCAATGGCAGAGCAAGAATTATTTCAGTAAGACCCATGGTCTATGCTATCACCATCACGTAGGTCTGATATTTTATTTCTTCAGTCATCCCTCTGTTGTTGCCAGCAAAGGAAATTAGGTAAGTGGGAAAGGCAATTCTTCTCAAACGTGTCTCTTCCTTTTTTCAACAGTTACATATTTCTCCCCACCTCATACCTTCTCCTTCCTGCTCTGAGTGAAAGTACTTTCTTTAAGTCTTTCAAAACTTTTCTTTCTACAGTTTGGAAGCATTCTAAGTTTCTCTACTGTCATCCTGTTATAACTCTTCTGTAGTGAATAATCATTATTGAGGTGGTTCTTCTTGGTATCACTCTGTTTCCTCCTTACTGTTTGTACTTTCAGGAGTCATCACCACAACTGTTTGATTTGTCCTCATAGGTCTTACCTAATTTTCTCAAGTGTTTTGAAAAGAGATTCACCAGTACATATGTCTTTCTGGAATCTAGATACCTCAATACCTACTTGAGTTACTGTTCTTTAACATGACACTAGGCAGCTGTTTAGCGTGCACTAGTCCCACTATAATGTCCAACACCCCAACGTGGGAAACCCAAAACCTATTTGTTTTCCAAAATATCCACCACTTATATAACTGAAGTATACTTAAATAGATATGTGATTGAGGAATATGTAAAATTATAAAGAAATTAATTGAAGTGTGCTTGGCACTTGTCACAAGCATTGCTTATAGATTTTGTGCTTCTTCAGAGAGTATGTCATTAGGGGTATGATTACCCTCCAGCTAAATTGTTTCCATGCCAGTCTAAGAAGAGATTTATATACAACTGCAGAACAAGACTGCATGGTCAAAATGCTGTTCTTCCACCTCCCCCTGGACACATCTTTGAGGTGTGATGCCAATTCCTATACATTTTTCTCACAAATTTATCAACATCGAAAAAAGTGTTTCAGGTGATATGAAAAGCACCTTTCAAAAATAATGTTTAAACACAATGCAATATGCCAATGCTATTTTTTTTTTCCTTTTCAGTAAAATATTGGTTCTACACTCTTGAACTACATTTGACAGGGCCAAATCTTCAGTGACTGATGTATTATGTTGACAGTGGTGGGTATTTTTTGTTTCAGAGAAGCTGATAGTTTAGAAGTAGCCTATGTTAATGTGGATCACTGGGACATCAGTGCAGACCAGACTGCTCAACCCAGTTTGTCTAGAAGTATGAACGTAATGTAGCTGTAAATGTTGTATGTAAGCAGGCAAGCATTCCTGTGAGATTTATATTTGTTCCATATGTTGTTCTTATATTGTCATCCATCTAATGGCAGCCTTTGCAGAGCCAATGACGTCATGTAAATTTTTTTTATTCTATTAATGCAGTGCCATATTCCTCATCTGATTTGGTCTCCTCATCTGGTATCTGCCTAAGCACTTCCAAGACATAATGATTCTCATACATAACTGAGGTCTAAAATAGGTCGGACATATGGTACCCTAAAAGTGCCTATTTCTGTCTGCTGACCAGAAAGACAGTTTAAGGAGAAAGACTCAGGTGTGGATGTATACACCCACTGAAAGCATTCCTGAAGCCTGGCTAGGGTACCGTAGCTGTTGTGACAGATGCTCACTGGCAGCCCATTATCTTGGTTTTTGATTACAGTTTATGCATGTAAAGGTTAATAAGTCCCTTCTGTTATTCAATAGGAGAGAAAATATCTCAATCTATTTAGCATTTAAGTAGACTCCACAATAACCATTAATGATTTCAGAAGAAATTCTAGGAAATTGTGCCTTGAGATTTTTTTCTTTTTAATATGTGACCACACAAAGTCGTAGCAAAACAGAAGACTTAAGCTCATCAAACAGGTAGAGCAATTTCCTTAGCCAAGATATAGTTTGGGAAAGTCTTGTTTTTCATCTACTAACATTGTAAGAAAATCTTCATACAACAGAAGCTTACCAGCTTCTGGTACATTGACCTTCGATACAGGCTGGGGAGAGAGGAAGACATGATTCATCCACCACTAGTACTTTGATGTCATCTCTCATCAGCTGCTCAACTCAAAATCTCTTCCACCATCTGTTGCTTTTGATTTGGCAAATTCAGTGCTGTCATTAGCACTTTATTACGTATGAAAAGCTCACCCATTAACAATCTGTCTTGTTGTTAGATACACATTACATTCTCATTTGTCATCATGGATGATGTGTAATACTTGTCCAAATTCAAACCCTGTTTTTTGGTACATGCACTTCTTGGGTGAATGTTTTACTTTATTGGCTCCCATGTGGCTTCAGAGATACCTGCAAAGTCAGTTACCGATACCACTCTTTGCAAAGAGATTACTTCCAAAGAATTCAAACAGGCTTTGGTATTCAGAACTTTTTTTTGTTTTAAAGTATGCAGTATCTGACTCATCCACCTAGTACATTTTTACACTGTTATTGATGTCCTTTTCATTTCTGAAAGGATAACAGTAACAAAACTCATGAAAATTAACTTCCTCATTCATTATCTTTCACCTGACAATGACAAGGTTCTTAATGCTCATCACCTTTGCTGCATTTTACATTTATATGTCTGTATAGCCAGTGATTCACTGCTTCTCTGTCCTTATAAATACTTGATTCATTTATGTCTGAAAATACATTCTGCTGTACATGATTTAGATTTCTCAGATTTTCTAGATGTTTCTTCTCTTCCAGAATCATTGCTGTCTTGCTTTCTTGACAAAGTAGTGATCAGAACCTATTTCACTCTAAAGCTGTTGTGACACTTTGATGAATAGTAAGTGCTATATCAGCTTCATTCAAAGTTTTGGAAACCTCGACAACTGGACCATGTTGCTGAATCCAGGCAGCTTTCAGAAGAGTATCCCTTTAATACATATCCTGAAGCTGGTGAAGTATGTACATTTTCTTTCCTTCTTTGGAAAAGTTTCCACTGGCTCACCCTTCCTTAGGGCTTTATATTTACAATAAGAGTAGCCTATTTTGTAGTGAATTGCTCATCATGCCTCCTCCAGATTGTCATCAACATCTAAATAAACAAAATAAACAATACACGGTAGAAACAAAAGCACAAGCAGAATAAAAAATTGTCATGAAATTGTTGCTTTCCTACTGTTAGCACTAGAATAAGGGCTCATCAAACTACAAAGATAGATATTCAACTAAGATTTTGCCAGATACCTATTCTCTTCTGCTCCAGAAATGATCCAGTCTGATCCAGTCATCCCACCTGTAATGGGCAGAGCACTGAGCCAGTCTTTCATGAGTCACATAGAGCTGCAGGGATGAAGTGACTTGAAAATGTAGGAGGATTTTTTTTCACAAACTTGAGTTTGTAAAATTAATCTATTTATATATATATTTATTTTAATTTTATTTTTTATTAATTAAACTCCAAAAAGAGAGGGCTTCTATTTATCCTAGGTCATTGGTCCCATGAGTTTACATTGACACATCTGGAGGAGGGTTGATCTGGATTAGTTTGAAAACAATAGGGATGGAGAGATGGAAAAAAGGTATTGCTTAGGTCCAACCCCCTGCCAAGCTTACTATTTCATGAAACCACACGCTCTGTAATGAGCCAGACATTTCCATTTACTCTTTCTGGTTTTGTGTCCTTGTACCTTTGTTGCAAAGTGGTTTTTTATGAGGTGATCGAAGCTGGTCAGAGTTGCAGAGCTCCAAACAATGCATGAAGCTTTATTACCATGAAGAAATGTTTTCATTTCAGAGCAGCTTCCATTGGCCTCGGTTCAGTAAAAAAAACCCAAAATAATAAAATAACTTCTTCAGCTGGTAACTTTTAGCTTTACAAAGATCTCTCGAATCCTTATGAAGGCAATTGTGAAAAGTAATAAACAAATCTTTAGTATAAATGAAGAAAAATCTCCAATGAGTAAAGACAAATTCCCCAAAGATGAAGCACATTAAGAAAGTATAATTTACTCAAGATCTGTCTTTAAAAGATTGTTATTTTGATTGGATATGGAACTGATGCTCACAAACAAAATGACTGATTGGTTTTATTCTTTTGGATTTCTAGAAGGAGAACCTTTCAAATTGTATTTATTCACTAAAGCAGAACAAAACAGATACCTATGTCCAGTCATCCTGTCTGGTCTATATATACATGATATATATACATGTACAATATACTTCTGGTTTTATTAATTACATTTAAGATTAATAAAATTCAGATTATGTTTTTCGAATAATTTAATTTCACTTTATATGTTGGGGTAGGGTAAATAATTTGTAACAAGGCACTTAGGAATATTCTTTCTATTCAGGAGCTCTCTGTGAACAAAGCTGGTGTAATTGCCATTCATAATTATTTGCTCTATAATTCATGTGAATAATTTGCAGTCATAATTCATTCTTAAGCAGGTTCACTGAGCCCATTTGAATTCAGAGCTTATGCTGCTTGGGAGCGTGATCATTCTATACGCTTCTATCCTTGATGGCAGAGGCAATTGAATCAAACTTTTCATTCAGCATAAGTGCTCTTCTAAATTGGGATGGATTTGTCTATGTGATTTAGTATCTCCCAAAGATGGAAGCAAATTGACTGTAACTCTTCTAATCAGGTGTCTGGTGCAACCTGAAACTTCTGATGACTCAATTCTTGAATACTATAATCCGTCTGGAACGTGTTGTGCCATTAATCATCCTAAATGTAAACTCTTTGCTGAAAATTGCTAAAAGGCAAACCAATGTTTAAAAAATCAAAGGAATATTTGGAAGGGTTGTTTTAATCTGCTGTTGATAACAGCTAGGTAAAAATGTTCTAATTAGCTCAAGAATATGTGCTAGTGTACTATATAGAAAAATCACAGAGGAAAAAAAAAATCTCTGCTGAAATATTGTAAATTGGACAGTCTGTGAAAGAAATCCTCCTCTCTGAGAGAGAGATACTTCCTCTGTTATTTTCAATCCCAAGGATTTTAGGTATATTCACTCAGACAACAGAGATTTTTTTGTTGTTGTTTTAGTTTTCTTTGTTTGTTTGTTTATCGTTTTTACTTAGTGATTTCTATTTACCAAGCTTCAAGTTCTCACTAATAACATCGCTGCAAAGCTCTCCCAATCTATTGGCAGATAAGACAACATATAAGCTGATTTAACTATGACATTGTTCAGCTGAGATATGGCCAAGTTAAAGATGGTGTAATATGGAGAAGTGATTTCCAATGGGGAGGCGCAACTTCTTCTCACAGTAAGAGTGATGGTATAAACATCTGAACATATAAACACATTGGGATGACAGAGCACCTACAGCTACAGAAGCAGAGCATTAAATGGTGGATTCTAGAATGCCTGACTTGTGGCAAGTATCTTCCTGCCTTCAAAAGGCAAAGTAACCTTTTAGTTTTTGCAATCTAACATGAGGCAAAAACTCTGGCAAGTGGTTGCTCACTATTGTTATGCTGTTTTGAGCAATCTGGGAGCCAAACTGGCTCTTTGGAGGCTGAGACATCTTTGAAATTGCTGGAGTCCTCCTTGGAGAACCTACAATGACACTCAGGGAGAAGACCAGTATCTTCACTTCTGCCAAAGGGGAACTGAGGTATCAAAATCCTTGTCTACCAGGTTACTGTAGTCCTTCCTGGCAGATCAAGAAGAGACAGGTGTGTGTCACAGCCATGATCCTTCTTCTAGGGCCCAAAAAAAGACTAGCTCAAGAAATCCAGCATGCTGATGGTAAGATCTGCTAGACATTGTCAGATATGTGAGGCTGCTGCTGCACTACATCCCCAAGCCCAGATGTCAGCAAGGCTGTGCATGTGTTTCTGGTTAGTGCATACTCAAAATGCAGACATACACTTACATATAGCTGGCTACACAGATCAGCACAGACCGAACTCACTCACACAAACATGAGTGACACAGATGGACCAGTCCTGTTCCTCCTCTTCTGTTGATCAGACTGGATTCCACTAGTGGAATATGTGCACATCTATATGCATACACAGTATGGATCCTTCCAGCAGCAGACGCCGGATGCTCAGTCCATCTTTAACCCTTCTGGCACTTGGACCTAAAAGCCTCTCCCAATGAGCCCTACACGCTGGTGGGCAGTGACCTCCCCCTTGATGAGGCAGAACCTCTCCTGGGGCCATGCCCTGAGGTTTTGCCAGGTCCAGGGGATGCTCAGCCTCCTTGGACACCCAGAAGCAGCCAAGGCTGGTGCTACCTTGGCACTGCTGGGTTAGGGGGTTCCTACTGCTGTTGCTCCTCTGCTCCTTTGCATCTGCAGCAGTTAGCCCTTAATCACAGCACATGACATGATCCTACTGATCCATTGCTGATATGATAAAGGTGGTAATTGGCAATAAAACTGACTGTCACTGTTTGTTATATTTCCATGTCCCAGTTTGCATCATTTTTTCAATATGCCTTTTAAAACTGACTCACATTTGCAGTAAATGAGATAAATGTGACTTCTTCGCTCATCAATAGCTACCTGAGTGCTGCTGTGGTCAGAGTTATCCCTCACTGGCAGGGCAGAGCTGATAGAATTTAGGTTTGTAATAGCAATTATTTTCTTCTTCCAGTTCTTCTCATTTTTTATCTTGTCCATAATATAAAGCCTTACCCAGTGCATACTTGCTATAGGAATGAACATAGAGAATAGGTTTAGATATTCATCTTTAAAAACTGAAGAGACAACTATGGCAAGGACCGCAAGCAGAGGAGAGCATGTGTAGCAGACATGAACAGCAGATAATTCTCATTTTAGTAAAAGCCTGTGTCTGGAAATTTCAGAAGTTGAAATCCCAGCCCAGGTATTTAGGGTACCAAGCTGAGATGGACCTTGAATAGCTGTATTTCACCTAGCACTGAAAATATGTTCTTGAGGGTTGGATTCACAGACATTTAGAAAGCACACTCATCATTGCCTGGCAGCACCTGTGCATGGCTCTGGGCTCAAACTGGGCACATGTAATTTTTGCAAATTTTCTTAGCCATTTTCCTGCAAAATGTATGCTCAGTGCTGTATTACCATACTTTGTTCTTCCTGATCTGTCTGCTATGAGGACTTCTGCTTCTGGCTGAATCAATTCAACAAAGTCCTGCTCTAAAGATCTTATCAAGCAGTGTAAAAAGGAGTCTGCTCAACAGCATCAGATACCCTGAGCAAGCCTTTTCTGGAGATTTATTTGCACTTCTGACAGCAGCATCTTTAACAGAGGGCTGGATACAGCTTTTCATGTTGTCTGTCAAAGAAAAGCAGAAATGAGCTGAACAAATACAATGTCAGGGAAAAAGCCAACACTTTTTGTTTAAGGACTTACTGCTTAGTAAACTAGAACCCTGTGTTTTAAAATAAACTGATCTTCAGAGTCTTCTGATTGTTGTGATGCAAATTTAGAGAGGAGTTCAGTGGGCTGGAGGACACCATGTGTAAGTGTGTGTTCTCAGGATTCATTACTCCAGTGAACCGCTCTGGTGAAGGCACAACCCCACTTGGGATTTGCCTTAGTTCAACAAACATTTCAGTAAATCTTTAATTTTCTGTTCTGGCATATGTGGCAGATGTGGCAGATGACCATCCTTAAAGAATGCAAGAGGAAAAAGTTCTGAAATCCTCCCTGATGTCCTGCAAAGGACCTGAGAAAGGACTTCATGCCTTGTCCACTGATAGGGTCCCCTGGTGCTTGGTGACAGACAGATGCCTGATTTGCTCTATTTTTGAAATCTCAGATAGATCCTTCTGGACTGTCCAGAGACTTATTGGTGTCCAGATGGAGATCAGGGGTCTGTATTGGGACCAGTATTGTTTAATCTCACCATCAATGACACAGACAGTGGAAGTGCACCCTTAGCAAGTCTGCAGATGACACCAAGCTGAATGGTGTGGCTGACATGCCTGAGGGATGGGATACCATCCAGAGGGACCTGGACAAGCTCAAGAAGTTCAACTAGGCCAAGTGCAATCTCCTGAACCAAGACAACCCTTGATACCAATACAGACTGCGGGATGAAGGGACTGAAAGCAGTCCTGCAGAGAAGGACTCGGGGGTACTGGTGGATGAAAAGCTGGGCATAAGCTGACAATATGTGCTCGCAGCCCGGAAGGCCAACTTTATCCTGTGTTGCATCAAAAGAAGCATGGCCTTCTTTTGGGTCAAGGGAAGTAATTCTTCCAAAGTATGAAGGGATCCTTAAGCCGAGGTAATTGTATGACATCAGGGTTCTAGGCACCTTGAGAATCCCTCTACTGTCCACTTGAAGTGTATCAGCATTTTGTACAGATTATTAGATAGGGAACGTCTGGTAGAAGAAACTTGAACTGTTTCTATTAGGGAAAGATTTCAACTTGCTATCTCCAGGTGTTCTCTCAAATTTCGCTGACTGTTCTGGCCATTTGCTTCCCCTCCATTCTTAAGACACAGGTTGAAATTCATATTTTCTGGCAGTGTATTGAAATGGAGGGAACTTTTTCATTAAACCCAGAACTGGAAATTAAACTATAATCACTGAGATGCTAAAAAGTCATGTTTTAAAGTTCAGGAGATTTATAAGGCTTTAAGAGTCTTTCACTGAGTCTTCATGCTTCTGGAGAAGAGCTTTTAAAATTAGTCAGACATGTATAATTCCTCTGTATATATGTGTATATTTATGCACGTATATATGGGTGGGTTTGAGTTCTGCCCACATCTTGTTATTCTGTGGAACAGTAGGTACAATCCAGCTCGCTCTTCTCTTGCAATCAAACGGAATACAGAATAGCTGTGGCCTTAAGCTACTCTCTGTAAGAACACTTGCCAACCTAGTACAGGTCTTGAAGCAAAATCTGTGTCTGATGGATTTCTCACTGTGCTCTGAAGTGTTTCTTTATCTCTTGTTCCCCACTTCTTAGGAGTTACAGACTTACAGTCCTTGGTGTCTAATTGCTGACATTGCACCTTCCTTCTCTTCACTTCCCTTTGTTCTTTGAAATAAGCTGAGCTGTCAATCAGCAAGAGAAAATAAAATCATAAACAGTAGAGTTGACAAAAGCCAGGTGATTCTTGCTGATCAAAAAATTAAATGTGTTTTGCTTATTAAGAAACATTTTGGATATTGCTTAATTGCTTCTGAAAAATAGATTGCTGCTGATACTGAATGTTTTGATAAAGAGAAGGTTACTTTGCTGATCTGGTTCACTGGTCCTATTGAAAAGCTGTTCTTCACTTCTCCTGAAACTCTCTTTTTCTAATTTTCTGAATTAATAACCCTCTGAGCATCCTAATATACATCCCTAAGGGCTTCACAGTGAGACAGTCACTCACTGGGAACTGTTTTGCCTTTTTCTCTGGCATCAGGGAGATGCTCAACCTGAAACAAATGAATACTTGCTACCAAAAAGCAAAAGACCTCCTGCTTGCAAAAGAAAATATACTACTCAATATCTTTATTTTATCCTTTACTTTGTCCCCAGAGTGAACATCTGGCCATCTTTCTGAGTCACATGCAGCTGTCTGTGGGAGGCCTGAAGATATAAAATACCTCACTCAAAACAGATCCTTCAGCTATACTGCCTTGGTTTCTCATTCACTTTCATTTCAAAAAAAAAAAAAAAAATTAAAAAAATCTTTGAACTAAAATCTTAGTTTCTCATATCTGTATTCCATAAAATCTGAATACCTCATGTGAAATGACGGAAAGAACCAGGGCACTAAATTATTCAGAGGCTTGCTGAGAAGATATGGGACTTATCATAATGAAGGTTAAAACCCCATCCAGGTTGCTACTTGCTGAAAATTACTTCTGTCTGCTTCAGCAACTGAGGTGTGTTGGTACTCTCATTGTAGAGCCTTTGTCATCAGTCCTCTATCTTATGATATGTCTACACTGTGCAATATATAGAGTCTTGTGATACTTCCTGCAGTCCAAAATGAAATAGTTTGAGCATCAGCAAGCTGCTGGGCACAGGAATAAGGTCTTCCCAGGGCTTGTGGCATAGCAAGACTACTCCCAGCACGTGAGCTCAGATGGCTCTTGTCCACAGGGCTTAAGGACTCACCACAGAGCAGAGTGGAGCAAGGCAAAGCAGAGCAGAGCCAGCTATATCTACACTACATTGCATTTGTCTATGAGATTTTTCTAGGTCTTCGTGGCTTTAATACATGACTGTAATTTTATGTACAGTTTTTACCTTGTTACCTTGCACTGGTGTTTCAGGTCACCAAAATACTGTTTCTATAGCCTGAAACTGAAAACATGTGTTACATACCTTGGTATGGGGCAGAAGGGCATATGGGAGTGCTTGAGTGTTCATAGCTACTTGGGATAGCATTAGAGGACTGTGTGGGGCATATGGAGCCAAACCTGGTGCAGTCTTATCCGTTATGTCTTTGCAGAGCTATTTCTGGAGTGAAGTGTACCCCTAATTTTTTCCAGGATGAAGTAATTTTTACCTGGATGAAGTAGTGCAAAGCCCAGCAGGAAACGCACTATTAATTAGGCAGTGTGGCTAATTGAGGTCTGTTGTCCAAGCTTTGTTCCTGGCTTGTTCTCATTAATGGTGTTAATATAATTGCAATCTCTCTAAATTTTCAGGTCTCCTATGAGCTCCTGGTGAACCGCAGAGTTTATGGAGGTATCTGTTGCTCATCCTGTGAAGAAGCAACCACCATCACACAGGGAACCACAGCAGATTTCCTTTTGCCCTCTTCCTTCTGTGAGGTTTATGGAAGGGGGTGCATGACTCAGTGACCATGCAGGAGCCTTTTGGTTCCCAGGTGTCTTTTTCTCTTGGTATGTAAGAATTTTAGTTGCCCAATGATGTGATATGTGATGTCTCATAAACCAACAGCTTCTTCCAGTTCCAACAACAATCCTTCAGTGGGCCAGCCCATCATGGGAAGGATCAGCCTGCCTCCATGCACTTGATGAGGAAAGCAAGTCAGGATTTATTTTAGCTCTGCCCTAGGCTGACATTAGGAAAGCTGAAGCCTTCAAACATATCTGCCTAAAACAGATTGCTAAACCCATTCTGAGACACCAAAATAGAAGGTGCCAGATGTGTAGATGTTCTGGACATAGGAATCAGAAGCAGTCAGGAGCAGTCCTGAAATTTCTTTTAGCTCCTTAGCCCAATTAATGAACTTAAAAATTATTTTCTCATTTAACCATCACAGGCTATTTTCAAATGAAACACAGTGAAGGGAAGATAAGCAGGGCATGTGGTCAAAATGTCACCTCTGCTTGTCAACCTTTCAGTAAGTGCTGCCATTATGATTAAATATAGCAGAACTGGGATGAAATTCAGAGACGCTTTAATCGAACAACTTGCTTCAGGCACAAGCTATGAAGAACAAATGTAGTTTATTTAGCACAGCTCCTGCTACAGTTTTCTAACAAAACTTTTGTTCTTAGTACTCTATTATTATATCAGCAATCATCATCTATTTGGTTCCCGCAGTATGTTTCAAGTAGGTGCTATGGTGTATACTTTTAAAATGGCTTCTTTCTTAGCTTCCCTCAAAGGAGAGAAAGACCATTTTAAGGGAGAAAACTTTGAGATGAGGATGTCAGTTTTAACCCATAGAAATATTTGGGTGTTTTGCATTCAGCCCATTGCAGCAATAGTTACTGCAGCCTAGTAGTAGAACTGGAAAGTGAGAAGCCAGAGACCTCAGCTCTTCTGGGCTACTGCAATTGCAGTACAAGTATCAATTCTGGGCCAATTCCTCTCAGCAGGAATTTAAAGAAAATGCAAGCAACATTTCCAAACACCACAGATTTAAGGTGGAACAAAATTCTGAAGAAAATATATCTTCTTTAATTGTTGATAATATAGAACTTGTAACAGGATTTAATAAAGACAAGGCAAAAAACCAAATGTGAGTAAATATCTTGGAGAGCTTTTTTTTTAAATCATAGTTTTGGGGTGAACCATTATCCTTAAATTTATTCTAAGTCTGAACTTCAGAAGTTTTATTATTAATCAATTTACTGCAGTGTTTTTTGGAGAAGATTATTTTTATAAAAATCTTGGCTCAAACTGTAAGATACAATAAATAGTCACATGACAAGTCTACATCTTGCAGGTAAAATTCCACTAGCAAAAGGTCAGGTCTAGTAAAGTTCTTCAGAAAAGGTTAGGAAAACAAAGACTTGGTCTGTTATTCCATCAATTCTCAGCTGGAATTCAAACCAGAATTACTACAGGCGCTACTGGACTAAGGAAGAACTCTGTATACCCTATTTGAACTCTTAACCTACTGGGTGCAATTCCACTTTGGTTAATGTCGTGCTTTGTTCTATCTTATTGCTGACAATGTAAATTGGTGCTATCTCACAATCTCCATTTTTAAACGTGGTTTTATTGGTAGTCATTTTCTGAGTATCAGTTGAAAGACAACCAAGTTTTCTAAACTCAAATATCTATTGTTACCTTACCAGGTCAATATTAAACATATCGCTGAATAATTCAAGTTTGAAAGGTTTTGAGTGTTCCTGAAGGCAAGAGAATCAGTAGATGCTCAGTTACTTGCAATGCAGTCTGTTCAGGGATCCAACTTCTGGCGTGCATTTTTTAATAACATTGATTTATACAATCAATGATTTGAAAAGCTGCAAGAGAGGTCTGCTTCTCCTATAGGGAAATCAGAGAGGGATAATGTGAAAGTATTACAGTGTTCAAAGAACTTCTTAAGTAATCTCTGGTTTTGTTTGCAGGGGAATGGAGAGGGAATGGAATAGTCTCCTTTCAGGTCACTATGGTATAAATCTATCCAATCCTGATCTTAAGTTACAACCTCAGTGGTAAGGAAAAGCTGCAGGTATCTCACTTGCACTTGCAAAGTGATTTCATCTGGATGTAATCTTATTAATTGAATGTTTGCCCAAGTGGTTCATTTAATCCAGTAGAATCACAGAATGTTAGGGATTGGAAGGGACCTTGAAAGATCATCTAGTCCAACCTCCCTGCCAGAGCAGGATCACCTAGATCAGGTCACACAGGAATGCGTCCAGGTGGGTTTTGAATGTCTCCAGAGAGGGAGACTCCACAACCTACCTGGGCAGCCTGTTCCAGTGCTCTGTCACCCTCACCATGAAGTTTTTTCTCATATTTATGTGGAACCT
>WTSP01026441.1:34425-62680 GCA_025331215.1 Actenoides lindsayi
CACCCTCACCATGAAGTTTTTTCTCATATTTATGTGGAACCTCCTATCTTACATAGCTGTGTACCAGGCTTTAGAAAACAGTGCCGCAGCTGGGACTTCTACCTCATGGGAAGCTTTCCCCTGATTCCTGTCAACATGTAACCGAATTATAAGTAACATTCACAACTACAGCTAAGTCTATTTATAACTACAAATGTTCTTACAATCCACATAGATGAGACCTTGACCTCTCTCGTCTCCTGTTTCAATGAATTCCATGTTACTTACATAGTATGTTAAAGAGAAAATACCCAAAATCCTGATGCATTTTCTGGGCAAGTTCAAAGGTCTTCACTCAGCTCTTCAGGCATCCTCTGAGAAATGCATACAAACATAATGTCTTTTGGACTATCCTGTTGGAAGTGAAACCTGATAAGAACTGGAGTTTATAAAAAAAAAAAACCAACAAACCACCAAAAAACCCCTCACAACAAAAATAATGCTCCCATTGTACACAGGTTTGAATCCAAACTACAAAGCTGAATCCTGCAAACTGCATCAGACAGACTTGAATCCAAATGCTAATCCTAGTTTGGCATCTGGTAGGATGGACCAAGTCAGAAATAAAAATACATGCTTGTGAAGGAAAGAGGAGGATGGTGATGCCATACGGAATTGATGGACCTTGTGAGGAGGGGATTTGTAAGCTGAAGAGAAAGGACTGACAGACACGTGATCTCAGCCCAGAACCTATCTCTGCTCCAGAATTTCTGTGTCTTTTAAACAAAACTTGCAAATGTTCAGTCATTTTAAGACCCAAACTTTGAAGCTTTTAATATGGGGATTCATTTTTCCAAGGTCTGCTCCTGAAGGAAATGTGAAACTACCCTCGCGGTGACAGCAATGCACCGATTGCCTGGCTGGTGCTGTGCTCTCTGCGGCTGTGTGCTACCTGCAGCATTGATACCAGTGCTTGTACCTCTAGTATGTAGGATTTCACATAGTGACAGTGAAACCAGGGATATTGCCACTGAAATTTCCTGTGATGTTCATCAGCTAATTTTAGCAAAAAGGAGATTTGATACACTCTTCTGCTTCATTTTCCCCACCCATTTTTCTTACTGCATCTTCTGTTTCATTTTCTTTCTCTACATGAGCACTGTGATCATCAAACATGTCTTTGTAATGCATGCAAATTCTGGAAACTTTGCATCAGCAGACTGAATGCATTTTGTGCTTCTCTTGCATACCGTACAAAAAGAAAGAGAGTCAAATCATTACATTGGAGTGCTTTATTGCACTGGTGTGAAAGAGTGTTGTTTTGTTTGCCATGAGCTTGTCTGAATTTGCATGGCTAGAGCAAGGACAAGAACAGTTCTTTGTTCACTGTACGTGTAGGTTACATAATCTTCAGAGCAGAAGAGAAAGTACAAAGAAATATGTTTATTAACTGTTACTGCAGAGGATGGGAGTTGGTCACCAGCGTTGGGCTCCCGCAAGTGTGGGAGGCTCCAGTGCAACACTGAGAGTTGGAAGGATAATTGATAACAGTTTGGAAAAAAAAAGAGTAGTTCTTGAAAATCAAAGGTATGAAGCTTTCAGTAAAAGGAGCAGCTGGATTTTAGAATTAAAAATACTGATGAGTTGGGAAGCATCAGTTAATAATCATGAAATAGAATCATAGAATCATATAGGTTGGAAAAGACCCTTAGGATCATTGAGTCCAACCACTTCTCCCAGTTTTCCTGTTCTTCCTCCTATACCTTCTCCTACTCCTTTTCCCCTTTTCCTCCTCCTCCTCTTTCTCCTCCAGCTTTTATTCCTTGTATTCTTCTGCTAAACACTTCCTCCTGATTTTGTTCATCTTCATTCTTTTCTTATCTTTCACCTTTGCATGGTCTTCCTCATGCTCTTTTCCCATCTCTTCTCATCCTTTTCCTTCTCCTTCAAACTCCTCCTCCTACTCTTCCTCCTCCCCTCACCTCCTGTTGTCTTCTCCTCCTGCTCTTGCCTCTTGTTGCCTTCACCTACTCCCCCTGCTATTCCCTCCTGTTGATGTCTCCTTTTCATCCTCCTCCTCCTAGAAAGAGATATTTAGAAAAGTACTCGCTTCTGGAAGAGTGAGATATTGGGAGTCTGATCAGTATCTAGAGAGCTAGAGAGGCATTAGAGACATTTTATTTAGCTATAGAAGAGTAAATAGAAATGTTAAAGAAAATCAAAACTCTGTTACATAAACTATAGATAATTTTGTGACCAGTATACCCATCCCCAGGAGAATCTGATTCACTCCAATTTAATGCAGTCACATTTCAAATACCAAGGAGAGTATAGGAATTCTTCAAATCCCAACTGAGTGCAGCAACAATAGAACTTAGCTTCATACATTTGTTAGAAGTGTAGGCAAGTAAAAACAAAACAAAACAAAATATAGTGCCAGAGCAGGAATCAAGGGGAATTAAAATGAATTAAGAGAATTATGAATTGTTTAATGAATCCTTTCCAAATTCTGTAGGTACATTATAATATAGACGAGATAAATGGTTCTCTATGAATTTACAAATTTATGGCTTAGATATTTTTGGTTCACTCCAAACTCAAAGGGAGAATTCAAGTGGTGAATAAGACTTTGAAGGAAACATTCCCAGTGAATATTTTCTTTTCAAACACATAAGTTTTATTCCACTTGGGAATAATGTTATCTGTTCATGTATTATTGGAGAAAAAACTTGGGCCAGGAAGCTTCACGGCACAGAGAGAACAACTGGTGGACAGCATCCTAATTGCAAAGAGAGTCAGTATTTTATTGTTTGCAGGCACTGTTGTTCACCATATTTACTACATCAGTCATTCTCTGAAAGCTACTAGTAGTGACCTTGATATTGCAATATCTGAGAGCTTCTCACATGCGTCCATTTAATTAGCCACAAAATTCCCTCCTGCAATCGAGAGAAATCACATTAGCTGTATTTCCAGCAGAGAACTAAGGCACAAAGGGCTTAAGTAACCTGTCAGAGATAACACAGGGAGTCTGTGCTGGAGCAGGAAGTGAGCAGCCTCCAAGGCTTTGGCTACAGCTCTTGTCACCCTCTCCAGCTCCCTACTCTCACCATCTGCCCCTAAAGCCCCTTAGTGCAGCCAGAGCTAATGCAGTGGTAGGGATACTGGATTGTTTTACAGCAGCGTGTAGAATTACTGGAAGAGAGTTTATTGATTTCTAATGGCTCAGGTCATTCATCCCTCAGTATTCACATGGGGGTAGGCATCCAGTGAGCCGAAACACAGCTTTCGTTGTGCACTCTGCTTACATTAACAGAGAAGCAAAACCAGAGCTCATCTCAACATCCCCACAATGTGTTTCTAAATATAAGTGTGAAAAATAGTCTGAACTGCTCTCAGTGATTCTCTTTTCCAGGCCATATTTATAGAACTTAACTTTTGATGTTATTGCTGCTAGGCTATTTAATAAGAAAGGTTAAATGCTCTGATAGAAATCAGAGTTGCTGTACTCTTTGAGTAGGCTCTTTTAGAATCTGTTAGTGAGATGTAATGATCAAGGTCATGCAAAGGTCACACTTTATGATTGTCAATTACCTTGTTGCTTCTTTTCTCTCCCTCTCTCCCTGCCTTATCATCAAAAAAAACCCCAAACTCCACAAGAAAACAAAACCAAACCAACAACAACAAAGAAACCCAAACCCAAACCAAATAAAACAAAAAAGGCAAGTAATTCTCTAAATAAATTAAGAACAGGAGGACAGGATGAGCAAGCTAAGGTGTTACAGTCATTTACTTTTCTAATATTGGTCTGTGCTTTTATTCCTACTGCTGTTTGTGTTTACTGCTGACTGACAGTGTCCTGCTGGCCCTGCATGAAATTTGTTATCACATGAAAAACATCATATCCCAGATGACTCTTCTACTTGATATGTACCTAGCAAAAACCACAGATGTTCCAGAGAAGGCTCTCGTCATCTGTTCACTGAGGACACTTGTGAATTGAGACAGCTCTCCTGTGAGCCACTGAACAGGGACTTGATAATGTCTGGTCAACCAACATCTACTGAGACTCAGTAGAGGAAGTCTTAAGTTTGGCTTTGGTATCTGGGATCTACAAAGCCTTTGTGCTGCAACAGGGATACTCTGGTTTCTGCCATGCCAAAGGCAGGACCTAAAGTCTGTTCTTTTCTTCTCTGTCCCTGAAATGGCTTGTCCCTCAGGTCTGCCAAGAGTGATTGCTGAGGCTACAGTTGTACCTGGACACTTTCAGCAAACATGAAAACAGGACCTTGTTTTCCTCTTCTTCACTGACAGCTTCACCCTACACTGAAAGATCACAAGTACAATCCTCTGTGAGGGCACAAAGATACTGAAAGGTGCAGAAAGACTTGAGCATGTCCTTCCCACACACTTTTCCAAGCTGTGAGCCAACGCTGGGGATTGAATAACCCTGTTGCATAATCTGCAAAGAAGAGGTCCTGTTTGTATCTATCGATGGAGACAAGCCATGACTGACTGTGACCTTGCTCATGGTACATTAAACAAGCATTTCAATCACAGTCACTCTTCTGCTTCCAATTCAATTGATTGCCTGAGCATGAATTTTTCAGGACTAATTACATCTAATCATGTATGACTTGGACACGTGTGCAAACTAAAGCAGCAAAGCATGAGATGAATGAGAAATTGATTGGCAAGGTGTCGTGGTTTAAACTCTAGTAGGCAGCTAAGCACCACACAACTGCTTGCTCACTCCCACACCCAGGGGGATGAGGGAGTGAATTAGAAGGATAAGAGTGCAAAAACTTGTAGGTTGAGATAAATGTGGCTTAATAAACAAACAAACAACCAAAAAATTAAACCAAAACAATGAAAACCAAACACACAAACAACAACAAACCAAAGCAAAGAGAAAGAAACAATCAAACAAACAAGACAAGAAAAAAACAAAACAGTTGCTCACCACCAACCACCTAGCCCAGCTAGTTCCTGAGAGATAGTAGCCCTGGCCAACCTTCCCCCTTTCCTCTCACCCAGCTGATGTTGACATCATATGGTATCAGTAGGGATCATCTGTCCCAGCTGTATCGCCTCTCAATGTTTTGTGCCCCAGCAGCCTGCCCGCTGGCAGGGCAGTGTAAGGAGCAGAAAATGCCTTTACGCTGTGTACACACTGCTCAGCAACAGCAAAAACTCCAATGTGTTATCAACACTGTTTTCATCACAAATCCAAGCCAGTGTACCTATGAAGAAAAGCCATCCCAGATAAAACTAGTACACAATGATTAAAAGCCATGAGCTTTAAGCTATGAAGAGCCAGAATGTAGTCAATCCCAAAGAGACTGAGTAAAGCACAGACTGTCTCCAGGAGAGAGGCAGAACATGAAGAATCCATTTTTAATAGAGAAGGTAGTTATGAGGGGGGAGATTCTTGTAACCTTTGTTTTCAGCCAAGGAGAGGATAGCACGCAAGAGACCATGCCATGATGGAATTGCCTCACTTCATGAGGGATGGCAGTAAGATAAGGTGGGCTTTGAGGAAGAAAATTTTTATAGACTCAGGAGACTGGTTGTAAGATCTCATGGGAGGCAATCAAATTAGAAATGGAGCAAATGGCTGTTTTCTTTTCTTTTGTGCTCTCGAGCACAACTGCCAACTGTGCCAGAGAGGAGGAACAAGAAGTTTAGAAACAAGTTGACATAGCTAATTACTGAGCTCTTCATTGGCCCAAGTTCAATGGACACATAGAAAGACAAGTGAGAAATGATTGCTGAGTGCAGCTCTAAAACAGGGAAATCAGGAAAAGAAAGGCACAAAGTGAGATACCTTCTGTCACTGGTCATAGCATGATTTCTTGTTAATTTCTGTAGGAACACCAGTAATAAGGAAACAAACAGGAAATGTGTACTGCATTATCAGTAGAGGAGGAAAGCTATTTATTGATTATGCTTAATGCCTTTTGCTTGCATCCGTGTTAAATGGATTTTTTGCTACCCTTAGTAAAAAGGTTAACTGAAATCAATCAACTAATCATTTCATACCCATGACAAAGGGGCAAAATGCACCTCAGGGTGTATTGCAGCTGCATCAAGCACAGAGCTGTGGGAAGATGTGGAAGATGTGATCTCTTGGGAGGGTAGGAAAGGCACAGACACTGCTAAGACTGTGTAAGAGGTTAGGGAAGAGCCAAGCAATTACCAATCTTCAGGTCCCAGAAATAACCTGCAACATATAGAAGCACTTTTGGAAACACTTAGAAGAAAGCCAGGGGTACCAAATCTTGTGGGTTTACTGAGATTACTTAGGAATAAATGTCCCTCTCCAAAAAGACAGCTTGGTAGAAGACAGATGGGTGACAACCACCAGCTGAATATTGGGCAGGAATTGCAAGTTTTTGAAAAGTGACGCAGGCAAACATCATCACTTAACAGGAAGACAGCCTTCAAACAAGTCAAGGAATTGTCTGCTTCTCTCAGCTGTGGGAAGGTTGGTTCTGGATTTCTATGACCACTTTTTTGTCCTAAAGGGAGCAAATAAAATGGTTGGAGGAAGGGGGAAGATATGGCTTATGAAGAAAGATCTAATGAATTTGAGTTGTTTAGCCTGCAGAAGGGAAGCTGATGTGTAGGTATGAGACAAAAGAGAGGTGTCTGACAAAAGGAAGAGAAGAAGCTGATCTCTGCCTGGCACAGGCTGGGTGGGAAGTCATGGGCTCACACTGATGCCATGAAGCTGAAAGCTGTAAGGAGCCATTCAGGTTGGGAGGATCCTTCCCCCTGAGATGCCTGTCAGCTCTTTGAGTATCTTCAAGAACTGCAGTTCAAAGGACCTAGCAGCCAAACAGTCCGATGAAAACAGTGTAGGTGGGTCTGAGTGGGCTGGACAAGACTAAATAGCATTCCAATGCAATCACTTGAGGATGAGCTGTGTTTAATGACTTCAGTGGCCCACTGAAAAGTCTTGCAGGCGCGGAAACTTTGGTGAACATTGATGTCAATGAGGCAATGCAACATCAGCAACCAGCTGTCCAGGGAAACCCAAGGACCCCACTCTCTGCAGGTACTCTTTGCGGCAGGGGGCACTGGAACCAAGACTTTACTGCAGTCTGCAAGCTGCTTTGCAACTTTTGCCCCAGTCAAAGCAGTGACTCTGACCAACTCCCAATTAAAAATCCCACTTGAACAAATCTCTATAAAGACCTTCTGACTGCTTTACTCATTTGTCATGAATACAAGCAAGGGACACATGCAACCTGTGACAAATATCTATGCAGTCAAATCTGCTGCTACACGAGTCCCCATGAAAATAGGCCCTTGTCATGACATGCTACTGACAAATTTTAGCTCTGATTATTGTACCTTAATCTTACCAAATCAGCTCAACCAGTGAAACCACATATTTAGCAGACAATGAGATAGGTTCCCCACATGACAGGCTGGATCTCTGCACTGTGGATGAGCAGAACAGCAACAGAATGAGGCCCCTTCTGCAGCAGACACATCAGTACACAGAAAACATCAAGCTGACATCCAAATGGCTAGAGTGTCTTAAATGTAGAATTAAATAAAATGAGAAATGTTTGTTGCACAAGTGAAAGGTAGCTCTGAAGAGCTCTGGCTCAGTGAAAGTTTGCAGCAGCAGCTTATAGAATGAGTCCAGCTCAGGAGATGTGCGTGAAGTAGCTATAAACTGAAGAGATAGCTCAGGTCCTGGTAAAATGCCAGATGTAACTGGGGTACCAGTGTGACTAGTTTCCAAAAATCCCATGTGCATTTTAGAGGATTCTTTGGCTTCCGTGCTGTCCCTACCAAGAAAGGTACCTTCCTACTCTCCCAAGCTTAAAAACGCTTTTATTTACATAAAACACAGTTTCAGCATAGGTATGCTGTGAAGATAAGACCAGAATGCAGAGTATTTGTAAATTAAGCATAATCTTTCCATGTGTCTTTGACACGTGGAAGTAACTTTTCTTTTTAGTATGCAAAGTTTGCCTTGGTCAAACTGCTGAGCTGAAAAAAACACATATGCCACCCTCAAAGACCGAAAGAATCTTTGCCAATTTTACAAGTGGTTAAACTAAGCCTGGAGGATTCTTGCTTTCTGAGACAGGAACTAACCATCTCTAATAGGTCTTTTCCATCTCTGGCTTCTCTGAAGCTATGAGTCTTTGAAGATTGTGACTGACAGGCTTATTAACACTGAACAGCCTCAAACGCATACCAAATAACTCAGCGATCTAATTAGAGGAATGTTGGGATAAAGTGAGCATGACAATAAAATATTTCTGATGTTAATTAGAGGAAGAAAAAAAGCAAGACTGAGCATCCCAAAAGAAATGTGAGTTGAGAGTGAGCAATCCTGAAGATGCTGAGCACTCAGCTCCCTTGGGGCCATTGCAGCAGGGCACGCAGCCAGGACATGGGGCATGCTGCATGGCAGAGGGATGTGCCCCAAGCAGACACCTGTTGCAAGAAAAGGGAAAATATCTTGCAGAAAAACCTGTCTGAAAGGAAGAATGATTCCTTTCTGCCTGTCTCCAACCTGATACACAGGTTTTAATTCAAGCAGACTAACATGAAATGCAAAAGCAAGGGGGGTGAAAGCAAATCTAGACCCAAAATAAGCAAAATGCAGGCTAAGAGTAAGGAAGTATGAGAAACAGAGAGCAGCTGTGGGGCATGAGTGGTATTAACATGTGTTGCTGTGCATCTTAACTGTCTTCCATGTTGTTTAAAACATGCACTGATTTTTTTCCTGTCCCTGTCCTCTGTCTCTTTCTACTTGCTTCCAGGTGGATGTCTCCAGGACACATTTTTCCCAGGTGTGTTCCTACAGCTTCACATGCTCGTTTTGCTTTCTGTGGGGTTTGGTGGAGGTGGCTCTGCTCCCTGTAATGTTCAAGGTCAAATGGAGCCCCATAGAGGGACAGTCCAGTGGCTGGCTCTGCTTCAGCCCTTGCCCAGCCCAGGCTGGCTCTGCTGAGCTCACTGCTGTGTCCACACACATATACAACCATCTCAAGCAGGAAAAGTGTTACTCAAAACTGACAGAATCAGCTTGGTTAAAAGCAACATGGGGTGATCGTCACTTCAAGAATTTCTGAGGGTCTCAGCAAGGCAGGAACACAGTGGCTGTCCTCCAACACCTCTGACCATGGGAATTCTCACTAAGGACAAACACAAACATAGCTGCTTATGTCTTCCCTTTTTAAAATAAAAGAGAAGAAAAGATGCCAGTAACATTCAGATACTAACCCCATGGATGTAAAGAGAGATGTTTGGTAGCAGATGCTATTGCTGTATGAATTCAGAAAGGTGGCACAATTTCACCTCCGACATGTAAGACAGAAGGGAAATGATGTGTTCTCACAACTGCGTCTTTCTTCCTCACATCTACTACCTCATTTTACCTCAACATGACATATGGCTTTTCTTATTTGAGGCTTACACTTGAGAATTGCCTTTTCTCATATAAAATTAATGAACACATTTTTGCTTATGATGGTACTAAAATATTTTTTGTGGTGTCTTTATATTTGTTCAAAGGACAAGAAATTGAATGCCATGCTTCTTTAGTGTGTAAAACATTCAACTTTTCTTGAAATTCACTTTTTCCCATAACAACTGATTGCAAAATTTGTCAAGATTTTTTTCATACTTTTTTTTTTAGGATGAAATTGCTTGGAAGAAGCCAGGCAGCAGGATTTAGATAGGGATTAGAATAGTATAAGTAACATCAAATCACCCCAAAAAGTCACCAGGGAGAATGTGTTGGTTTTTCTAAAGGCTTTTATCGCTATCACATATGAAGAGTGTTTATATATTTAATGAACAAAGAAAAAAGAGTTCTTCTCCTGCAAGGCATGGTGTTGCATAAGACTTTCTGAAAGCACAGGAGATGGTCAGCCAGCTGTCCAAAGAAATATGTTCTGCATAAAGCTTAAAAACTGGTGATGTGACAGCCTTCTGATGAGGGTGAACTTCAGCAGGAAAAACCTGTCACCTCCTGGCAGCTGTGACATGGTCCTTCCCATCCAGGGCAGACTGAGCTCCCTTGTCAGCTCCAGATATTGCTACAGAACTGAGGGTTGATCCTTTCAGGGATATAAGTAGTAACAAAAAGTTTGCATTTTTGTCTCTCTAAACCAGAGGAAGTCTAAAGCTCAGACACAATGGTAACAAAAACTTGACTTGGGGAATAAGAAGAGATGATAATTTTTTAATTCCTTTTTCTGTATTACTTAGCTGTTTTGCTTGCAAAGGTGTTAGAAATGGGCTCTTGCTTTTAATCAGAATTAGGAGTGTGAAAGTTTTAGCACATTCCCTCCCGGGTTACCCACTCTTTTGAAATAATAATACAGATATTGTTAATTTTAACAGTGGTCAGGGAACAAAACTGAGGAAAGTATCCTCTGCCAGTGTAACTTGGCCTTTGAAATATCCCGTCTCTTCTCTGTGTTTGTGGCTCCATTGTGGGAACGCACCATGGACAGAAAGCTGCATGGGGGTTAGGTGCGTGTCTATACTGGTAAGGAGGATGCAGAACCCTAGACACCAGAAAAACACTTCTAAGGCAGATCATGTCAGAAAATAAAAATTTCTTAGCCTCCAGTTGTGTCTGCCACAGAACCCAAGCTAGTTTTTTTCTTTTAGTGGTGGGAAACAGCACCTGCAGGTCAACATAGATGGCAAATGTCAGTTTGGTGTTTAACTGAGGGGGAACAAAGAGGAAAAAGTGATAAAAGTCACTTCTTAAGAGGAAACTCAATCAAAAAATGATCTCCAGGATTTTCAGGCTTAAATGTCTCCTGACTTCAGAACAGATTGTCCTGAGCCCTATTCAACCTGGCCATGAACACTTCCAGGGAGGGGGCATCCACAACTTCTCTGGGCAACCCATTCCAGTGTCTTACCACCCTCACAGTAAAGAATTTCTTCCTAATTTCCAATCTAAATCTACCCAGTTTGAAACTGTTACCACTCATTCTATCACTACACTCCATGATAAACAGTCCATCCCCATCTTTCCTATAGGCCCCTTTTAAATACTGGAGGGTTGCTATAGATTCTCCCCTGAGCCTACTCTTTTCCAGGCTGAGCAACCACAGCTCTTTCATCTTGTCTTCACAGGAGAGGTGATCCAGCCTTCTGGTAATCTTCATGGGCTCCTTTGGACCTGCTTGAGCAGGTCCGTGTGTTTCTTATGCCCAGAGCCCCAGAGCTGAACACAGGTGTCAGTTATGTCAATTATTTCCCTATCTTGGCTTCTTTCTCTAATATTATTATTGTTACCAGGGAAAGCCTCATTTTGTGTTACTTTGTGGGAAGTTTCCTATCTGTTTTCTTACCTCCACTGCAATTGCAAGACATGTTAAGAGCTGTAAGTGCAAAAATTGTAAAATTGTAGAAAAGCCTTCACATCCGCAAATAACCCCAGAAGCAAATAACGAAATATGAAATGCAGAAACGTAAACATATCTTCCCACCTCTCCCTCTAAATGTGAAAACTCAGTATAAAAATGAAATCAAAACCTTTGATGTGGTAAATCTGAAATGCTCCCTAGTAATTCTGGCATTTCTTGTTGGTTTGTTTTTTTTTTTGGGGGTGGGGAGGGGGGAAGGAAGGAGGCAACAGCCTAATTTAAGTGTTTAGACACATGAAACATTGCATGCAATTATTAAGGGTCAGCAGTATTTTTTCTGAAACTGTTTATGAATTGTGACTTTCTTTATTCAATAGCGGACCACTCCTCTGTTCTGGAAACTCAGGGTGCAGATCAAGCAAAAAAAAAGCAAGATATTTCAAGGGACTTAACAACTGAACTAGAGAGACTTCTTTACAAATGAACAGGAGAAATTTGATTGTAAATAATCACTTTCTGTTAAAGAAAGACAAAATAGTTTTAGGATAAAAGAACACACAGATAAAATGTCCAAGAAAATGTGTTAGAAAATTATAGTCTTTCTACACCTTTTTAAACAGCTTATAAAAACCCACAGAATGAGTCCTGTCCCGCTCAGTTCTGCTAGAGTGTAAAATGAATACTCAAGAAAGAAGCAAAATCCTTTATGCACCTTACTTAAAAACATCAATGCATAGATATTAGCTATCAATTTGACATTATAATAATCTAACATTATAATGATCTAAGTCAGTATCTGTTGACTTCTCTACACTTTTAGGATGATTTCCATAGTGCTTCTAAAATGTGTCAAAATTGTTTTTGACCTCATTTGTTTCACTAAAACCTTTCCATGCAAGATGGAATCTAGGCAGGTAATTATTTATGGTTTTCAGTTGTTCTCCATTTTTTGTTGTTGCTGTTGTTGTTCTTCCCAGTTATGGTGAGGACATTGGAGTTCATCCACACTATGAAAGAAGCTCTAAGGCTTTTTGGTTGTGCTAACTCGGCTGTCTCAGAGTGGCTGCCTGTCAGCAGGTTTGCTGTTGACTGAGTAATGTTTAGTGGCTTTATAGCTACCTATGTACTGGTGCAAAATTATAGTTTTCAGCATACATCCGTTATAGGTAGATAAATTAAACATCAGGAGAGTAGCAAATAGTGACATAAGTGTGTCTTGTAAAGAAAGAAAGAATCTTTAGACATGGATAGATAGATAGATAGATAAGTAGATAGATAGATAGATGGATAAAGGGATTTCCTTCAGCCACGTTGAATTGTCAAGAGGTATGAGCAGGCTTTTTCCCCATTCAAGTGAACTCTCTGTGAGGTTGCTTCTAGTCAAATATAGCTATCTGGGCTTTCTTGAGTCAGAGGAGAGACTCAAGTGCTACCAAATGCTAGTTTATTTGTTTGGCTGAGGGTGGGAGGATCTTAAGTGCTGATGAGCATTGCTTTTCTCCACTGGTACCACTGAGGCAGTTCCAAGGTTTTCACATAATTAAAGGCATGTGACATCCTTGCTTCTGGTGATGCACCTGCTCCTTTCTGTCCACCTTTGCTTTGTTCTTCTCTGGCATGAATCATTTATTCTGAGAGTGCACAAGGATATTTACCGTGCCCAGAAATACATGCAACATGACCTTTTTCCACAAATAAATGCTCATAGGTAAATGCCAACCACCCCTAGATTCTCGAAATTTCCACCCATTTTTAAATTATTAATTAGATAATTGGCAACTGATTGGGTGCTTTTAGTGTATCCTGCTCTCCACACATCATCCTTTGTCTTGTGCTAGAGATTAAGAACTGTGTGACTGCTATAAAAATAACCATGTTTGCTATTCATACAGGTATTTCAGCTAGGAAAAAAAGCTGTGAAATAGGTAGCAAAAAAAAAAAGTTAGGATTTTTAAATAATTAAAGTTCAGACAACTTTGCTTGTCTCCCTCAGACTAGATTGCAATTATGGAAGCCAGTTATGCCTTTTGTTTTGCAAGGTCTTAAGTTTTGTCCATTAGCTCAGAGTTTACCATAAAAAGGAGATAAAGGTAGCACTCTTGATCTCTTGATCACTGACCTTTGAAACAATACTTTTATAAGGCAAAACATAGGCAGCAGCTTGTTATCCCTTTCCAATGTGCAACTTCTTTGACCTAGCAGGGCAATATATCTATCAGATTTTAAAGGTATCATCTTTGGGAGACTGCCAAAGAATCACTCCGGTCACCTATTCTTTTATAACATAGATGATGTCATTTAAATATTTATTTCTCTGTGGTCACATATTCCAAACTGCATCTGGGGAACCTAATTCCACTGGTTAAACATAAATTAATTTATATTACAGCATTTCTGCAGTAAAAAAATGATTAAAGTGCCAGTGAACTCACAAGTATGCAGTGCACCGCCCTGGTTCCCAAATGGCTTATCAGACCACATCACTGAGGCTAAGCACATCCTAACCTAACAGTTATGATTTTATCGCTCTCTCACCTGATTAGCAGAGAGAGACAGAGCAAGAAAAGAGAACAGAATGTTAAAGGAACCTTTCTCCCATTTCTGTTATGTAGCGTGTTCCTAACCCACCCAGTGTCAGGGATCCAGACCCTTTCTTCACACACTTTTACAGTTACCCACTAGCTACCTAGGGCAAGGATGGCCAGAGCTTTCTCTCTTAGGTATATTACTACATAGGGCTAACTTCTTTGCTCTTCAGTAAGAATTGTTGGCTCTCAAATTCCTAGAAATACCCGAGCATCTGTGACCCACCACTTCCTTTTATAAAAGACAGATTTAACTGTAGATATTTAAAAATTAAATAAATTTAATCCAGCTTAATAGCCATGAAATGACCTATTGATGTGGTGAGCTCTTCTAACTAAATTTTCCCTGAGCATTTTTTTATATCTATTCTATATACAATGTAGGGCTGAACCCAGACAGCCTAGTTGCCTGTCCTTCAACCACATGTGTCAATAAAAGACATACATCTAGATACATATATATATACCCTAGTAATATAAAAGAGAGTGACAATTTACTTGTCTTCACCATGGTTTAGTGGACTTTGTGTTGGGATGCAAGAACTGTTATCTGGCTGAACTCCAACACCTGAGTCTCAGTTCAGGATATGACTCAAGAGCTATTTAATCTATTTTTTCTCATAGCTCATCATAATTTGGCTACTACCTGCCAGTGAGCTATGTGTCTACATAAAGCATGACTTCCAGTGAATTTGTTCTGAATTCTCATTCACCACCTGATCACTTCATCTTCCAGTAACTTTATTATGAAAAAAGATTAACAAAAATAAGCCCATGTAACCCATTTGGTCTTCCCAATGAGTGCACTAAGGCAAGGAGAAATCAGAAACCAAAGAGAAGGTGGTGGGTAACTCAGGTGTGTCTTCTGTGACTCTCAATATCCAAGGAACTCAAAAAAAGAAGATGGACATGGAAGATGAATGGGATGTTTAAATGAAGAGAGTAAGCAAACAATGAATAACAGCAGTGAGCAGAAAATGTAGCACAGGTCAATACAAATTTTAGAAAGCTGAAAGAAGAAAAGGAAGAGGAAATTTTTCAGGTTATATGCAACTAAGATGAAGGCAAAAATTTGAGCTGAAAAACAGGACAAGGCAAACAAGGAGCACCTGGCTTACGTGCAGGTGTAGCTAAAATTGAGTGTTCAGCATGAATACTCTCTCTGGATAATCAAGGCTGGAGACGGCAAAAGAACTTCTTGCAAACATAAGATTGTTAATCAAATTTAGATGAGAAAAAATACGTGAAAATAATGTAATGTGTGTACTTATTAGTCCTACTAGCAGTGAGGAGAGCTTTTTTTTTTTTTTTTTGCACTTCATCAGATAATAGAGCACAGTCTGCTCTGCCAGTTGGTTTAATAGGACCTCAAACCATTTGCAACCAAGCTTAGTTCTGGTTAACTGAGTTTTTCAATTGGAAGGCTTTAGGTGCTAGTGTAAATGAAAAAAAAAAGAATGTGCAAAGAATGATATGCACAATTTATTGTGCTAACACCAACAGAAATCACAGCAGAAATGGCAGATTTTGGTTTTTCCTAGTGAATAAAAACAACGAGACATATTAGTTAATCCCCAAATAATGATATTCCAGTTTTAATATAGATAATATTCATTTACTTATATTTCTGTAGTTTAATGCCAGATCAGATTCTACATAAATTATGATGCTAAACCACAGCTATATTTCATTTATTCATTGCTTTTAGGTTCAACCTTGTTACTGACACCAAATGGTAGTTTAAATTTGGAAAATCACTTCTTTGCACATACAGATCTAGCAGACATAAGATATGGGTGTCAGTGAGGCAGGAATGCCTTGGTAGGTAGAGTCAGTAAAAGAGCCTTTGCAAGTCTTCAAAAACTTGAGCTGTTTGGAACAAAGCAACATGACAAAAAAGGTGGATGAGATTTGTGAGACTGGGAAAAAATACTTTATCTGATGAAAACAAATAAACAAAGCTGACAGTTTAAGAAATGGATTAATTCATAACAACTCTGAAGTTATCCCTCCTGTTGATAATATAGGGACTATTTTGTTGCTACTGAAAACCATTAACTGACAGTGACTTGTATCAGTTATCTGATGAATTATCAATCCCTTTTGGTTGCTGAACTCGAAGTCTTGCAGCAGTTTTTTACCTGTATGAAGTTATAACCCTACTAGAAGCTTGCCTCATTATTTATCAGGGATATAATCCTGTTCTAGATAAAAACTGTTCTTTAGTACATGCAGACTCTTAAAGCCTTGTTTTCCACTGAAAAGATCCTGTTGTATATCAATAACTGTGGTTTACACTGATGTCTTGGAGGCTTAGGTGACTTCAGATATTCGTGCACAGTGACAACCTTGCCTATTACGTGTTTCTTTTTCTTTCACAACAAATGCAGAACAAGGTCCCATGTACAGCCCTTCATCACACTCCCAAAAGAAAACTCCATGGCCAGAAGCAGTTTTCTTCAAAACAGCCTTTGGGAAAAAAGATTTGACTGATCCAGAAATAGAACTGTTATTTTGAGGTGTGGAATAGCTTTACTGGGACGTGAGAAAAAAATAAAGCCCAATTGTGCAGTATAATATTCACAAGAGAAAGGGACACTCATATTCGCAGTGACAGTGGGGTTGGACCCTGAGTTGTTTCCATGATCAAGCTATATCTGCTTCCTAAAGGAAACGAATAAATATATCCTAGATGTATTTTAATTTCAAGGGCGAGGTCTCAGTCCTTACAGAATCCTACTTATTTAAGACTACTTGTCCATGACAGAAACTCTATTGACCATCTAATAAGTGGAGGAACGTTGGATGAGAAAGGGAGATTGCATTTTCTTAATAGGAGTTGTAGCAGCAATGGCTCTTATGTTACAAGAAAGCAAATTTTACAGATTACATGCCTGATTTCCTATGGAAGTGAAGCTGACACAATCTCATCTGTATATGATTTCCTGCTTCTTTATATCTTTTCAACAGTTGTTAATTTCAGTGAAAAAAATCTCAAACTTACTAAATCCCAATAATTTCATGCAAATTTGCAATGTGGTGGAGGGAACAGATTTGAATTAATTAATGGGTTGCAGGAAGGCCTGTCAGGTGAGCTCAGTCACATTACCAGACATTGGAGAATCCATGGGGCAAGCAGCCATGCAGATGAAGGTGATTGTTTAGTTTTCTGCTATAGATCTGAACTAAAGATCTAAGAAAGAGACAGCCACTGATTCAGTATCTGTCCTCTTGTGACGCAAAGCTACTGACACTTTAGACCACAGAATGGCAAATAACTAACGTGTTCTCACATGGTTTATGCAGGCTACACCTTTGTAACACAAACACATACTGAGATTTGGCACTTGAGTTGAGTCTTTTTAATATCACTTATAATAATATGTAAAATTAAAGAATCCAAGACATGCTGTTGATAAGGATTAGAAAAGGGAACAAAAAGTTTCTGAAAAGAAAATAATCTGAAGTTTTTATATTCAAGAGAAGGAAGAACATTATGAAATGATTCTGCTCAGAAGAGGGCTTTGAATGAGAAGATTTGCTAGAACACACAGAAAAAAAGCTAGCAGAGCACTTGCCTGCTGCTCTGCACTGAGGCTACAAGGAATTCAGAGAAGAAAAGTTAGTGAAGATCTGGAGAAAACCTTACACAAGTTGAAATGGTTGGCCCAATTTTTTCCATCACTGTTAAGAAGGTATATGCGATACATTACAAAAATATTTTGGATTTCAGCAAGCATAATATCTCTTATTCAGCTGATTGAAAACACTATCAGAGGCTCCATTTTAAGCTTTAAAAGCAATAAAAACCCTCTGATAGTCAGCAGAAAATATGAACAATTACAAATTTTAACAAATGAATAGAAGTAAAAATGCATTTGTTTCACATAATTCAAAATGAAGAATACTTTACCACTTCACAAATACTCATTTGTGATATGTATGCATGTACATAGAAATGTAGACATGGAAAAAAGGCTCTGTAGGAAACTTCTTTTTCTGGTTACAAATAAATGGTTTCTGGATTTTCAAAAAATAAGGACCAAAATATGTTTAGTACAGTCTGGAATGGTGTAATCACATATGCATATATATTCATATATACACATACATATACATTCATATATGTACACTTGAACCCCAAAACACAAGTATTTATAAATCAGATATTATTACACTAATATGGATATTTATTTATTTATTTTGTGAAAGGGATGCATTCTAATGGTCCAAATATAAGCCAAACTGTAAACCAGCAGAAGAAAGATCAAACAGCTTTAAGCTCTTCTGAAGCCCTGGTTAATATCTGTCAGCTTTTTTGACACCTGTCTACAGGGCTAGGAGTTACCACATACCTTAGACACACAATCTCCTGCAGCCCTGGTTTTATTTCTGAGAGTGCTCTGAAGGTAGACAGTGCTACCTGCAAGAGATGTGGAATGTGTGGTGCCCACAAAAAGGTGATGAGACCATTAAAACTCTGGAAGCAATTGCTCTTGTGTCAGCTGGCATCTGCATCTCTAGCCCTTTGTTAGTTCCTGTTTCAGATCTATGTTTACCAAATTAATCAGACTCTTTTTGGCTCTGACTTGAAGTTTTCCTTAGTCACATGCAGAGACTGGCACAAACCATCCTACCCCAAGAGCTCTGTCATTAACAGGCTGCTTTTTAGCCTAAGAGAAAACAAAATAAAATCAAAAACAGAGGGAAAAAGAGAACAAATTCTATACATAAAAATATTGCTTTTGCTCCAGTTGTTTAAATGGAGCTGAAAACAGTTAAGATAGAGGGGCTATCACCTCAGCTGCACCACAGTGGTACCATGTAGAAACCTCAGCCTGATTCCCAGGGGATAATGGCTAAAAGGGAAAAAGCTAAAGTGCAGATCAGTCAGTGTACTATATAGCAACAAGAATAAGAGCTAATGTATAATTTAAGCAGTGTGTTAATTAGTGGAACATAGATTACAAGCCCTGGGAAACGACGGAAGAAATAGTTTCTCTTTGAATTTAAAAGCATTGTAAACTTGTGCCTGAGGATTATTTAACAATAGATTTTATTCTATCAGATAATTAATAATTTATCAGTTTTAAGAATAGGAAAATTGGAAATTTTTTAAGCATGAACATCTGACTCAACTGGGTTACTCTAAAGACCCCCCCCCCACATTCCCTTAGAACAAAATACTTTGGCTTTTGCAGCAGCAGAAGAACACCATTGGGACGAAAGGGCAAGGTTCACTTTGGAAGAGGAGGGTCACTTTCTCAAAGGTTTTAAAACTCAGGTCAACCACGCTAGGTCCAAAACAGGTGAACAGAATATTTTCATATTTCCCATTAAGAGATTTTAGCTTGACTTTTAGTTGCCTGCTACCTGAGTTTGTCAACAATTCTGACCAACTCCTAAATGTTAAGCACAATGATAATGGTCTGCAACATGCCCTTGGGTTTTCCTTGTGTCTTCAGACCATACCAAGAACAATTTTCCCAGAAGGGTGACCCTCTGGCAGTGCTCCCTCTGCTCCAGGAGTGAAAGTTGCTCTTCTCCTTATTGCCAACATATATTTTTTCCTTGATGCCAAACACACACGTACACATCCACATTTCCAGTTTACATTAAGATTACACCGGTTTCTTCCAGCTCCTAGGGAATGTCACTTACAGTCACTTTCACAGCAGTTTCCAAGCATGGCCATGGCCGAGAGAAGATGCTGTCCTCCGTCACAGCAGCACAGAGATCCATGAATGCTGCCTGACAGCCCACCACAGCCCTATGCACCAAAAAAACTCCTTCTCTTTCTAGCCTTGTGCTGGGACACAGCACTCCATAAGCAGGCAACAGAAGCAGCATCAGAAACTATGATGCAGAATGCAGAAAAAACAATTGATCACTTCCAGAACATGTCTTGGATGAGCTGACAGCTGACAAGTCTGAGATAGACAGACCAATGCCTAAACTGAAATAGCAGCAGCAACTCACCCCTCAGCTAGGCTTACCACGCTCAGTAAATTGGAGAGTGTGTTATTGATTAAAGAGTGCAGAGCAGGTCTTTGGGCTTTTATCAGAAGTAAAATTAATCTTTAGGAAATGCAACTCCCCGTCTGAGGGATACAGAGCATTGCTCAGCAAGGCTTTGCAAACAGCCTCAGATTACAAGAAAGCAACTTCATTTCCAAGCCATGCAGTTGAGTTGATGACTAAAGAGCAAGAAGAGTAAGGACTACCTTTGTGTAAGAATAGCTTCATGATGAAAGAACAAAAGCAAACCAGCAAACAAAAAACAACAACAAAAAGAAAGTTCCACTAATAAGGAAATGGAAAGAAGGATATGGTTTAAAAAAATCTTGAAATTCACCTAGCTGATCTAATGGGGGTAGAGTTTGTTCCTTTGTAAAACTAAATGCCTAAAGAACTCTGCAGTACAGTAAGTATGGTTTCCACTCAGGTTCAGCCTATATTTTACATAGGAATCTCAGACCCCTAAAACATACCTGCCCCCCACTTCCTGCAATGCATCCTAAAAGGATTTATGGGAAACTCCTGCCTGCCCATGCCTGGCACCTTGCCTTCCTTTTCCCAGCCCTGCAACCCCAACCCCAGTGAAGGGGTATCCTGCTGCATTGGGGCTGGTCTCATATTGTATTTCCTTCCCAAGTACAGGGACCAAACAGCACAGGGGAAACCCTACAGATGAATGTAAATGGCTGACATGTTCCTCTTTAACTAACCAAATATTCATACCATGTTGTTGCTCTTCAGACTCCTCTTACACCTCTTCCCCATCTCCCTCAGCTGTAATCCTTCTGCAAAGAGCCATACACGCCTTGGAATAAAGCAGTAATAAATTAAGGAACAAATAACACTACCTAAAGAAGGGAAGGTTTCCAACAAAGGCTATCCATTATTTATTTGTTGCCATCAAATTAATAAGTGCTCTTTGTCTTTCAGGATATTGCTTTATAATTGTGTGCTATATTTCTTTTATGAAAAAATGAAGGCATCCATTACAATAACGGCCCTTAGCACTTTCACTTTACGTTTTCAAAACTCTTTACAAGCATTATATTATATTAATTATGTGGAGTACATTAAACTCCTTGCAACCAACAGATAAGATTATTGTTTTCTGACATCGAGAATGCATATAGAATAGGGATAATATGAAGATTATCACAGTATATCCTTTATTTTCATTTTATATTCTGAAAAGTGTCTCTAGAATCAAACCTAAGCAGTCTTTTTGGCTCACTTTTATGTCTAAGGAAGAATAATTTGTGTGAGATGTCTGTGCTTAAAGATCTCTACTCTTTAAAAACTGCAGATCTATAACACATCCAGGGTTCACCTCTGCCTCCTTAGGTCCCTCAGCACCCTCCCAGTCCCCCACCTCTGTTTGCCTCCTGAGTGCTGTTATGGTGTTCACTCAGAAGAGGGGGTCACAAAAGCCCAATTGGAGCTGCAGCTTCTGCGTGTAGCAGGTACCCAGGTCTTACACAGAGCACTTTGATCCGTGAAGCTATTAAATGATATTTTCCTGTGCTTATATATGCAAAATGTTGGGTGCAATTTAGCTCTAAGAATATATTAGCACTAATTAGCCTTCATAGTGTAAGAGTTGAAATTCTGTCACCAGTTCATGTTTAACCATTATCCTATTGTCATTTCTGATGACTCTTCCACCATTAGCATTTGTGATAATCAAAGGCAACAATACGTCCAGTCCAGAAGTCCCAAAGAAGGCCTAAAATCCAATACATTTTTATATGAAATTTTTCTCTGAAATATGGAACTTGGACCATTCAAAAATAATCAAATATCCTTTCTTTGATTTGTTTTCAGTGGATGGGGATTTATGCATTCACAGCTTATCCCTTAAATTCATGGCTGAATGAATCCAGATACAACTACTAATTTTATCATCAGCTACCATCCTGCTTATCTTTTAAGTAAAATATCATTGAACCACCCTACAATCAGACTTTATATTGGCTCCAAACTTGGAAATGCTGACAAAAGCCTAGAGCCAATGTAATGTCTATTACTTTTCTACATTTTATGTTCCTTTCTGCCTACAGACTGTCACCTGAGGTCAGATATACTGTTATTTACTATTATCCATGTAGTGGCAGCATTTGGAGGTCAGGAAATCTCATCTCATCTTGCACAGGCTGACAGACTTGCCTTACCAGCAGTGCCCACGGCAGCAGTGGCTGCTACGTTTGGCCATACTCAACCCTGGCTGTAGCTTTGCTTCAGTCTGAAACCCCTGTATGAGGTGCTCAGGGCTGTTTCCAGGCTGTACCTTGCTGCTTTCTCATACCTTATCAAGGTTAGGATTGCCACTTTCTCATGAGCATTGATATTGAATGTTTTAATTGTGACATCTGCTGTTAATTCTTTTATCGTATGCAATAGGGTGAATAACCACAGCTTTGGTTTTGAGAGGTGTTGAGAGCAACCAGCACTTCAGAGGACTGGCAATGATAGCAGCAAAACTACAAATCAGGTTATTTTTGCTCCCAGTCTCCTGCAGTAACCATATGACACTTTACCTGTGATATGCTGTATTTATATGGAAATGTTATGTTACACATCCAAGAACCTCGTTTGCTTATATAAACACATTTTGCTTGAGCAGTTGGTGAATATCAGCATTTTGTGGGTGAAGTTTAAGCAATAATGTTGAAAATAGAGGCATAAATATCTACGAGAGCTTTAATTTATAAAATTTATTGAGTAAGGTTTTTATTTCTTGTAAATGATGTAATGTCAGAGGATTTAATTTGATTTCTGCTGAGTTATTGTGGATTCTTATTTTTATTCAAATTGCAAGACCTTGATGATGAACTCCCACTGGCTAAAGCAAAGCCACACATCATTAAAATATGTATAAAATCTAAGTTTGTAAACTTTACTTAAGTCTTCCTGAAATGTGCATGTTTCTAGCTGATTATTATCACTATTCAGAGGAGAAATAGCATTAAATTGTTTCAGTTACATTCAGAAGCAAATAAATCAATCTCAGGGTTTTCAGCTACTGAAGAGGAAAACACCTGGGCAACCATGGCCTTCAGAGACCATTCTAGCTAAAAGGAGACAAAACATACCTCAGAAAGGAACAATGTTCAATATTACAGTGAAACTATCTAATTAATAGAAGAAGAACACATGAGAATGCTTTGATAGCTCTTTTAATTTCAGACATAGCCTTATTCTCCTGACACACATAAAGCACATAAAGCACTCTGTCTTGCTCCTCCTTACATGAAGTTTTGGTCACTGGCACTGTGGCTATAATTTTAATCACCACAGTGATGAGTTTATGAAGAGTCTGTAGTCCCTGGCATCAGGGCGTTTCCCTCCTCTAACTTTCATCTAGTAATTTAATTTTTCTACTTAGGTGTTCGTGCTGTGTTTTTGTTTTCAGAAAAGCTAATGAAATTAAGTGCCCTCTTTAGAAATGCTTCAATGTCTTCCAAAATAAGATTAAATGAATGAAAGAATATTTTTAACCTATAAAATAGCACAGCTGGGAAGGATAAATGAAAAGAAGCAGCATATTCATACATGACAGTTGACTTCCTACAGAAGCACACACACTTTGGGCTCCAGGTTGGTTGCCATCTTAGCTACAGATGGCAGTTTTAAATATTATGATTATTTCCCAAGTTAAGAACAGAGATATAATACAGAAACTCAAATACAGAAACTCAAATAACATGGTAAGGTTAAAAGGATAATTTCTGGCCTTATAATTCTACCATGTCATATAGTGTGAAAAAAAAAAAAAAAAGGAGAAAAATGAAGCAGCATTTATGCCTCTTGAGACCTTGCAGACGTCTGGCCAAATGCAGGCTTTCTGTGCTGCAGTCACTATGTGCTCACCTGTATCTTTGCAGCCTATGCAAGGTTAAGAAATAGAGGAAAATAAGACTCTGCTGTAAGAGAGTGTTAGCATTAGTTTGAAATGTGTGTATAACTAGCACATTTGATTTTCTGTACCTGGACTCCCTATTGCTTGTCCTGGTTTTAGACCTCTGTCATTTCATGAAGCACAGAAGTGATATTGCAGATATACATCAATGAACAGAATTTCCAGGAATATTAGTAAATGAAATAAAAATTTAAAAACCAAAACAACAAAACAAAATATTCTAGTATCAGCTAATAACTTAGTGCACCTTGATGAATACGAAGCCAGGAGATGTAATATCACAACTTGTGTGATAGGAAACAGGAACAATTGTTTGATAAGAATTTGTTTTGGGGAAAAGTGTGATGCTTTTGCTTTAACTCAAGTGATAACTTTGAATTTCGATATAACTTTTCGTAAGACTGTGTCTCTGGCATTTGTACAAAGAATATGTGAAAACAGGCAAGCAAGCTTGTCGGGTTCCAGCTTCCAAGGTGTCGTTGCTGTAGCTTATCAGCAGTCCACTGGTGCAGTTTAGAGCTATTATAGGCATTTAATACTGTTACCTTGACATGAAAAGTTCTGTGCTAATTTATTTAACTTGGCATGGTTGATGGATTGAAGCAACCAGTCTTTTTTCAGACAGACTAGCAAATAACTAGAAAGTGATAAAACTGAAGATTTTGGTCGTTACTGAGCTGGACTTAATGGCAATAAATGACACTGGGGGAAAGGCTCCCATATATGCCTCACATTGAAAGCTTGTGAATTTTTAAAACTAATTCCCATGCTTTTTTATTTGCTAGGGGGGAAAAATAATAATCATACTCATATATTCAACTTTTCTTGGAAATCATTCTTGATGCTTAATAATAACTCATTTGTCAACCAATTTAGACACATTAAAAACAGTTACTTTGGCTTAAGAGCAACAGAAATGCTAAATCAAATCCTTCTTTCATATGTGATGATATTTGCTGAGGACTTTGCATTCATTACACTACATCGTGTCCAAAACTTAAAAGGTTGACTAAATAGCACTCTTTGATGTTTTCTTGCTTCCAAATGTCAAGTCTTTCACAGTTCATGTGACCATAACCAGCAACATGAATTTACCTTTTACTGATAGGACTACATACCAAGAAATCCAGCATCTTACTAACATGTATGCACATATGTATGCGTGTAAATTATGAGAAAGCAATAAGCAGTAATATCATAAAAGAGCTGGTAGAATAGTAAATCTATGAAAAATCATATTCTAAGTAGTGATGCGTTTGCCATTGTTGCAGAGGGTGAAAAGCTGACACCAGCTGGACCCCCTTAATTAGTTATGAAGGACAACGGAGCAGAGATTATAAAGCAAATCAAAAATTTATTTTCCCTGGCTCTTCTACTTAACAGTAAGAAATAGCTGTCAAACAGCATAATTTCATGGATTTCAATATTAGGAATCTGGCTCGAGAAAACTATTTTCCAGAATGAGAAAAGGAATAAATCTATTTTTGTTTGACTGCTCCTTATGGGGATCTTGGTTCCTTATAGGGTTCTCTCTTTCTTGACTCTTATGTGAATCACTGGTGCCCCATGGAACTGCACATGCATAAAATTATATGAGGAGTGAGTCATCCCCAGCATGCAGCTATTAGCCTACCATCCTGAAGCTGCTAATCCATCTTTCTCAGTCATCCCTTGAGTCTTCTCAACAGTGATGTGTTCAGTTTTGCTCTATTTTATTGATTAACAACACATCATTAGGAAATGTTGGGGTTTTTTTATAGCATCTTTCATTGGAAGAGCTCTCAAATAGCCTAGCACAAAAGAAAGGATATTGTGGAATGTAATGGAGAAGTCTCATCAGTCTTGTCCTCCAAGTGCCACTTGTCTTGCACACCACAGAACCGGCCTTCCATACACTTTGGGTGATTTTTTAAATATAAGGTTTTCCAAGCTAGAAAAAAAAAACCCTGAAAAGCAGGAAATGGAAAATCTAAGATAAAAATTGCATAGACTGACAAAATACAGGACACTGTACTCATGACACAGCTTACACGTGACTAAGTGTTGCAATACCCTCTCTGTTTTGGCTAGCCCTGGGTAACAGACTTGCTTGTAGTCAGCATGAGCCTGGGCTGGAGAACATAACCCAAAAATCTAATATGACCTACATGTTCTGCCTCTCATAGAATCATAGACTCATTAAGGTTAGATAAGACCTCTAAGATTATCAAGTCAAATCATCTATCCATCATTATCATGACCCCTAAACCATATCTTCATGTTTTTTTAACACCTCCAGGGATGGTGAATCTACCACCTCCCTGGGCAGCCTGTTCCAATTCCTCACCACTCTTTCAGGATAGAAATGGTCAAATCTATCCCACCAAATGGCATCCTCTCTTACTGCTCCAGTTTATACTACAGCAGAGCTTTGAGCTTCCAGACCAAAAAGGTGCAACATAGGAAGACCTTGTCTGTCAGGCTTCCTCTGATCTGAAATACAGCCAAAAAGCAATTAAAAAAAAAAATAAAAAAATGTTGCATCTGAATAGATACACATAACTTTGTATGACAAAACATAATTGTTTGCAAGCAGACCTGCAGTGAAGGACTTGTGGGTGCTGGTTGATGAAGCACTTAACACGAACCATCAATGTGTACTGGCAGCCCAAAAAACCAACTGTATCCTGGGCTACATCAAAAGATGCATGGCCAGGAGGTCAAGCGAAGTGATTCTGCCACTCTACTCCACTCTGGTGAGACCTCACCTGGAGTACTGTGTCCAGCTCTGGAGCCCCCAGCACAAGAAGGGCATGGACCTATTGGAGCATGCCCAGAGGATGGCCACAAAGATGATCAGAGAGCTGCAGCATCTCTCCTATCCAGGACAGGCTGGGGGAGTTGGGTCTGTTCAGCCTGGAGAAGAGAAGGCTCCAGGGAAACCTTTTATCAGCCTTCCAGTACCTGAAAGGGAACTACAGGAAAGCTGGGGAGGGACTTTTTATAAGGCCATGTGGTGATAGGACGAGAGGCAATGGTTTCAAACTAGAGCAGGGTAGATTTCGATTAGACATTAGGAAGAAGTTCTTCACTATGAGTGTGGTGAGACACCAGAATGGGTTACCCAGAGGAGCTGTGGACACCTCATCCCTGGAAGTGTTTAAGACTAGGTTGGGTGAGGCTTTGAGCAACCTGGTCTAGTGGGAGGTGTCCCTGCCCATGTCAGGAGGGCTAGATCTAGATGGCCTTTAAATTCCCTTCCAACTCAAATCATTCTATGATAACTACGCATATCTTGAGTTATTTTTATAAAACCTGAGGAGAAGATATAAAGGAGAACTTAAAGAGGCAGGAATAAGGGAGTTGTAGTTTATAAGTGGTTTGAAGCATGGCTGCATAACATAGCATATATTATATGCTTGCTTTAGGGTAAGAATGTAGAAAATGGCAAAGCTCCACCTTCTACAAGGAGATAAGCACACCAATGAAGAGTTATTTGCCTCTCTGTCTATCATGCTTATGCTTTAGCATCCTTGACTGCAAAGCACATCAACAGCAAAGGATTTGACATTAATGTCAGTGTAGGACTCTCCTCATATATTACAAAATGCATGTTTAGTACTTTTCAGAATCAGAGCCAAGCAATTGAAACACTGTCACAATTAAAAAGCCTGTGAAACTTGCACTTGCTGTTAGCATAGCTTTTTGGGAAAGAAAAAGCTTTTTTTGAACCTTTTGTGTACCTTTTGTGTCTGTGGTCAAAGCTGATCTGTGATTAGTTACCTTTGGAATCATCAGACTCTGAACTGATAGGTAGTTCACTTTTTTTTCCCACCACACACCCCCCCCCCCTGCCCTCCAGCACTTTAAATGTGAATAGATCACAGAAAGAGGCAGGAACAGCTGCTGTGTCTTCACTCTTGGTTGGTGACAGAAACTGCATTTCATTATAGGTTTGAAAGGGAAAGCTGATCTTCCCAGAGTGTATGTTCCTAGGCTGGTTTGTGTAGATGTGCACCCAGGAGTTGATATGTTATCAGAATTATTCTATCTTGGTGCTGATTTTACATTACCATTCTCTGAATAATTAGCTAAGGTTATCACACAGTTCATAGACTTCCTCAGACTCTGATGAATCCAGGACACTGCTGGAAAAGGCAATGTTACCTCTCAGGGACAAAAAGAAGCAGCAACTATTGACCTTTGAGATGCTAAAATTATCAAAAAAACTTCTCATTTCTCTGAATTATAATGAACTCTCTTTCCTTGGACTGGTTTAGGCTTACCTCAGCTCAGAATATCCTACTGTAGAGAAAAAAGAAAAGAAAAGAAAACAATAGAAAAGAAAAGAAAAGAAAAGAAAAGAAAAGAAAAGAAAAGAAAAGAAAAGAAAAGAAAAGAAAAGAAAGAAAAGA
>WTSP01026442.1:0-26428 GCA_025331215.1 Actenoides lindsayi
TATATATTAATTTTTAAAAACAGAAGAGGCAGGATTAATTTAATCTGATTTTAGACATCTGTAGCATAAATATTTGTATTTGGACTAGTCATACCCCCAGTTCCCTTCAGAGTCAACAGAGGAAGACACTAGCAAAAGCTCCGGTACCCATCTTCTACTGTGTTCACTGCATCTAGCAACTTTGCATTTAATATTCACAGCTGTATTTTGCACTGAATTCTTACATTAAGAGAGGTTTACCTCTCACATAGCAGCTGAAGTAACAACATCAGGACTCAAACATTTAATGAGAGATATTTTCTCTCATAGCTCTAAGATGAAACAGTGATTGCTATAACTAAGCAGTAGCTCATTGTCAAGAGTTTGGCAGTTGATGTTCAAACCTATGTATCTGTTTATCTTGAAAGCCTGGATGCAAAGTCTGGCTTACTGTTTTCTGAGGTTGCATAAGGATAACATAACAGACACTATATATAAATTCAATTTTCTTCTATATTTAGTCAAATTTTGCACTCTACATTACAATTGCAATAACTATTTATACAGAAGCTCACAACACCAGCTGCTGATTGTCCAGCTATTCAGTTGTGCCTCAGCTGTCTCAGTGTGGTAAGTGTATTCTACATACACTTTGTATACTCTTGGACTAGTGAACAATTAGATATGCTGGAATGTTGTATGGAACCTTGCGTCAGTGGAAAGGCTCATTATATTCATTCTGGATAATGCTTCCTCTCTGACAGTAACAAATAGATGGGATCTTTCTGCGCAGTAAAGAAGCTGCACTACCAAGAAAGCTGTCCTTTGAGAATTGATAAGGTCTCTGTGACCTTGGTTACCTTGACAGATTGAGTTCAGGTTTGCTTAATTGTCCCCAATTATAATTTATGACCCAAGGCAATGATCCATCAGGCCAGATAACATTACCTGGAGCTTATGATGGTGAGGGAGGGATGGCATTTCCTAGCACTAGTGAGCAAGAAAGCTCTGTCATTACCTCATACAAGTTATCATAGTAGAAGAGGAGAGCTTGTCCAAGAAAAAGATAGATGTTGCAGGAAACATCGGAGACCTGCACTTTGATGTGAGTATTGAGGATCCCTGTGATAGAGCACAGCAGCAGACCTTGTAAGTGCAGTCCTGACCCTACTGAAGCCAGCAGCAAAACTTCTACTAATTTCATCAAGCTGAAGATTTTCTCTGGATGGTCAGTTTATGTCTGAATCACCACCTTATTAGTGAGTGGCAGATGTCTCCTTTCTGTGCCATAAAGCTCAACTGTAAAACAGAAAATACTGGAGTTATCCCCATCAGCAGGAGTGAACAATGTAAGTCTTAATGCAAGAGCTCACATGACATACAACCACTCTAAGATCAAAGGTGTTGGAGAAATGGAGGTAGCCAGGGAGCCTTGGCTGCCTTCTGTTTACTGGGAAATAGCTTCATCTGGCAATTTATCATGGTGAGAAGTGTCAGGGAAAAAAAATTCCTCCTATCAGAAACATTGTTAGATAGTCACCCTGGAATCAGAGTCCTGTACTGAAAAGCTAGAGGGTCAGGAGCAAGAAATCTTCATTGTTTGTTGAGGGTCCAGAAAGCATACACAGCCATTCTAAGTGATTAAGCCCTCACAGAATGCAACCAGCAAGAAGAAATAAGAGCACCGAAAAGCAATCTGGGAGCAATCAAATTTGCAATCCTTTTCTACACCATTACGAGCATATTAGTATATTACTCAGCTGGAGGAAAGAGCTATAGAACTACATAGGAAAACCTATCTCAGTGTTTTTTATAATAATTTTAATTACACATTTTAAGCAAGAAAGCATAATGCTTTATTGTATTTAGTAGTAGGGTTAATGTCTTCTTTTCCTTGAGCTCCATCCAGTTGAGACTAGCTGCTGATTTAGTGAGTTTGGCAACAGCCCAAATATAGGTGTCTGATACTTTCTTGGAAGGAAAATAAACACTTGACATCCAGCCCATGCCCAGCTCCCACGTGACTGTTCCCAGCCCCTGGCAAGGTGTGACACTTTTACACAGGGCAGGCTATTCACCAGTGGACAGTCTTCATGCTTTTTTTTTCCCTGATTTTCACTTTTTCTGCTGACTGCTGGTGAAAAAAAAAGAATAAAATTGACCTTCAGCTTTCTCCCTCTTCAAAGACATGTTTCTAATAATAATTTTTGTGAAAATGTGAGTGTTGAAGGGGAAATTCTAAATGTAACTGCTCAGAAGTGGCGGTATGTGACCGAGGAATGATCTGCCATGGAGGCCAAGATGGCCCAACTACAAGAGGGAATTAAACTGTCTGGAAGCAGAAATGCCAGAGAAAGAATGACCTCTTGCAAAGAAGTGAAGTTTTCCTTGATGATAAGAAAATAGCCTCAGCATTGTGTTGTTGCCATCCTGGAATGGGAGCACTCAGGGACCCTAGCCCCAAGGTCATCTTCAGGCAACAGAGCTGGGCTGAGAGGTGAACCTGGGTTCATCAGATGAGCTGGGCTAAGGTGTTCTACGAAACTGGTCTCCTGCTTTCAGGATTAGTGCTGGTGCAAGTGTATATAAGGAATCTGCTTGTGATGCATCTTTGCAGATTCACGTAGAACCATGTATTGTGGTAGGACTCTGCCCAGTGCATTGGTTGTTCAAGTCCTCTTCTATATTTAAGCACCTTGAGGGTACCATAAAAATTCCCCAATAATGTTGAAGGCTGGAAACCAGCAAACCCAGAAAGCAAACACTTCCTCCCTTCAGTTACTCTGATTAAATATCACATGATTTTGAAGATTTCACTCAATCATTGAATGTTTGTGGTTTCCAGTATTTGTATTGCTCCCTGAATTTATACCATGAGTTGAGTGTCCGTATAGGTAGCGTCCTTCATGGCCCTGTTAGGTGTCAGAGAGAATGTGCAATTATGCTGAAGTGCCTGGCCTGCTTGCCTGGATGACAGAGCAGGTACTCAACCAGTAAGACAAACACTGTGCACAGCAGTCACGAGCACAGGGACAAAGCAACGAACAGCTGAGGAAAAGAAAACTCTCATTCAGCACCAGGGAAGACCAGAAGTAGTGCTCCTCTTTCTTCCTTAGCACGCTGTCCCCTTCCTCCCTCTGCACATCCACAGAGTTACCAACAGTGAGAGCAGTAACCCCGCATCCCAGGCCATTTTCAGACCAAAGCAAGCCTGCTGCCACCCTTCTCCCATAAATCTCTTAAGTATGCAGAATTTTTTTTTCATCTTTTGGCTTTGGTTCACTTGTCCTTTCTTAGCCAGCCAAGTTTTTTCCAGGATGGCTTAGCCTGCATAGGGTAGGATGATCATGGTGGCTGCTGGGGGAGCTCACAAGTTATGCCAAGCAGCTCCCCGGATCCAGCACCTCCATTTTGATGCCAGCACACTTCATTGCTGCCAGCATGCAATGACTGACTCTTCTTCTCCTCCCTGTTGACTCCATCTGGATGCAATGAAGACGGCTGTCTTCTTTGGGGCACTGGTAAGGCATTATGCAGGAGCACTGGGTCTGTGTGTCTGGAAATGAACATGTTGGAATTTTAGCTGCAAATGTCATGACTAAAAACATATTTTACAGTTTGGCAACATTTCAAAGTCCAAAAGGGAAAAACACTATTGGAGTTTCATGATACATTAGTTACTAAAAGCCTGTAGTGCATACACTAGACTGCTAGCTATTAGAAATAGCGACAAAAGCAGCTTTAAATATCGGCTTTTATAGCAGTGGCCCATTACAAAAGCAGAAATGAAATATTTAACTATTTTTATCCACTGGCTTTGCTTGACTTTTTTTCTAAACAAAAAGATATTAAGTGGACTTTCTGTTGCAAATTACCCTTGCACAAAATGTTGCTGCAAAATGGAGTCTTAAGGTCCATGTTGTGTGAGCTCCTATTTCATTAAAGCTCCCTTTATGAATGCTGAACTACCTGCTGCTGGTCTGTGGTAAAGCTCGGTCCTGCTGGTTATTTCATTAACCGTTTCTGATCTAATCAGATTCTGACTCTTCATAGTCTTTTCCAGGAGTTCCCTATGCAGGAAACTAAGTTTCTGTCTTTCCTTTCTTAAAATATATGAAGAATGTATGTTTTTCTTTGTTTGGCTGTTTTCACATGGTTCTGCAGTATTTTCTGCCTCTGTGTTGATACCAGCTACTCAAAACTTCCATTTTCTAAATCTTTGCCCATACTCATGAGCAAAAGGACTTTTGTGACGATAGTGAGGAGGAATGTCCAATTGAAACCTCTCGAGCACGACGCTGAAAACTCAATGTATTTTTCTCCTCTCTTTCATTTCTGTTCACTGAGCAGGGCTCCTCTGTATGCTTTTGAGAAAAAAACACTGAGGTGCTGGCACAGGATCAAGTTTTAAGCCACTTCCACTCTAGGAGAAGATCTAGGATTAGGGGTTCAGCAAAAAATAAGCCAAAATTTTTTTTTTTTTTTTAATTATAACCACCTTCTCAAGAGCTGAAGGTACTCCTCTACAGCATGTCATTTAAAGGGCACACCTAATCCCACCCTCTGCTTCAGTCCCCAAGAAACAACATCTCATGTGGTAATTTTACAGTCACCTACTTCAAATACTGTGTTGCAGAAATCTTGCATCTTCAAAATCAGGTTTTAGGTTTGCTGCATGCTGCTGTTATTTTATTTATCACAAGTAGACAACATGCGATAAGGATCACATTTGTCTTTGGAAGCACGTGAAAAATCAAGTGTGGCTGCCACTCAGCCTTTTCCTGGCAAAGAAGTGCATGAAGCCAGCCAGCATCTCAGATATTTACGGGAAAATTTATGGCTCTTATCACCAAGTTACACAATAAATAGCCAAGCTGCACAACAGTCTTTATAAAATAATCCTCTTAGGAATTCACCAGCTTAGCTAGTTCATTAAAATTCTTCATAAACACAGTTTTCACATATGAGTATTTGCAAATTTTACCATTAAAATTCGACTAAGCCTGATGACCCCAGTCTTGCTTTTTGAGTAGTATCATGATTTAAATTTGTGTTTTAATTATAAGCTGTAGAGGTTGTGGCCCAAAGTAAATCCTGAAGTACAGTCTAGTGGTTATAGTAGGCCCACATAGAGTGGGCAATAACTTGCCAAACACATTTTTGTGATTACAGACTCAAATGTTAATTCTGAAAAAGTCCCCTTAATTTCCAAGTTCCTTTTGTGCCTCACTAATGGACAGTGGCAATGCTACACCACTTTTGCTGAAGGGGAGGCATGTATCTAAATGTAACACTTGACAGCAGGGACACAGACTGGCCACATTTCCACGCTCCTCTCATTGTAAATTGCTCAGATGGACCACAGTGCCTGTAAGTCCCATTCTTGGAACAGCGGAGGAGTCAGAGCACACATCATTCAGAAGTCATACCTGGACACTCCTCCCAGTCATAGCAGGTGTCATAGCCACAGGGCACTTTCTTCAAGCTATTTGTAGAGAGCTTTGCCCTTTCAATAGCCCAGTCTAGATTGGAATGACCATGGCAAGGACCAGTGTGCAAGAAATGAAATGACTGCTGTCCAAGGCACATTTCAGCTGAATACTGACAGCTGGGCTTGGTCACATTCTGTTCAGAAATGCCATGTAGCACACAGACGTCTTCTGAGTAGTGGCTGCCCCAAGGAAAAAACAAAGTAAATTTTAGCAGGCTGTAGAACAAGTTCATGTTTCTAAACACCACCAGCATCAAATGAAACACAGCAAAGCCATAACCAGGTTGGATATCTGTCTGAAGACTTAAGGCTGTCCCAGCTACTACAGGACCTGGACTTAATACAGCATAGGGCTATGAGATGAGGAAGCTTTGGTTCTGTCCAACAGATAGGAAGTGAAGGACATGTGCCCGCAAAAGAAAACAGAAAGTGCTGTTACCTCTGCAAGGCATGTGAAATTTCAACAATCCCTCGGGTGGCTTGTCTGAGTTAGTGCAGCCCTGCAGCTGTGTGTGCAAGTCTGCCTCTGAAGCACTGCTAGTTTGGGACCAATGAGAGGCAAACCCGTGCTGCCTGTAGGTTCTCTCTGTATTATTCTTGGTTTCTGAGTGGATTTGTCCTCAGCAACTGCAGGCATTTCCAAGCAGCATAATTTTGTGGAGCTCAGTAATTTCCCAAAGAGAGGGAGCAACACAGCTCACCTTGTTTATATTCCTGATTTAAGCTTACAGTTTTATTCAACAAAACCTCCCTAGTTTTCAGAGGATTTGGCCTATGTACCTTTGAACATATCTGTCAGTGTCTGTCTGCTCTCTCTCTACTCAAGGACTCTTGAAAGAGAAGATACTCATTATTTGGGTATTGACATGAATGAGGTGAATCCTGTGCCAAGAGACTCACTTTCCTGTGGCCCCATGGAAGCCCTGCGGTGGAATGTGTGTTGATCTCAGCCCTACATCTACACAGTCCATATTCAATCTGTGTTCATTTTTCCTATTGCCAGTCCCACTGCACACCTCCACCCTGGCCCGGTCGTTTACTAAAAATCCTCTAGGATAAATCTCTATTCACTTGAAGGCTTGATGGTCTTTGGAGATCATTCTGTGTAAAGAGACAGTGAATCTAATTCTCACACATTTTTTATATTCTCTGGAGACTGAAACATACAGTGTATTTTGCAGCATGTACATCTGAAAAAGGTGAATCGCAAACATGAGGAGCATCGCGTATTATAGCAAGGTGATGACAGTGAACATATAGACAATGAAGAAAAAAAAGAGAAGAAAAGGAAAAGTTGGGATCTCCAGTAGCAGATGGTAATGTCAATTAGAAGGGTGTGCCATAGTGTGCCATTTGGTTAATGTCATTGTTCATTTATTTCATAGGCTATGGGACTGTAATTTGGACACAGAGGCATAGCTAGCTAGTATATGAACAGAGAGTAGCCCCAGATTGCTGCTGTCTTTTGTAATCCTTCCTGGTTTGTGTCACAATGGACTCTTTGCCTATTAGAGGAGAGACTTTTTCTAACTGAAGTACTTAACTTACCCACAATCTTCTTCTGGAGACATACAAACACAGTGAGATCCAACCTGCTTCTGTCCTGGATTGCAAACACCTCTAATTTTAGTTTGCTCATCTGAAACAAAAGACTGAGAGTTATTGTAACTGGTAACAAAGCAAAGGGAAACATCTTAGACTCCTGCTGTAAAATCTAAAATGGATTTATTTCTGTTTATGCCATATTTGTCTCTTCAAAAGTTGCTGTGGCTAGGGTTCCACAAGTAAGAATCAGTCTTTGCAAAAATCACTCTGAAATCCTACGCGAGAAGCTGAAGTTTCAACAGAATGCATTCTCCTACTCTGCTTTCACAAAGCTGTGTTAATATAGCTGAGGTTTCTTTTCTTTTTAAGAAAACAGGTTCAGTATTTCAGTTTCATAATTAGCGTGTACAGTACATTGCATCACAAAATTCTGAACTTAATGCAGAAGTTTGAGGTTGAAATTATATGGCACCTTGGTAGGTACAAAATAAAACCAAAATTTAACAGTTGTTAATATGTCTTAAAACCAGTCATCTGCCTCCTAGTTCTAGATAGCTAAAACAAACTGTGCTGTTAATACCAGCACTAGAGGAACAGTTAAGTATCTGCATACATACTAACCTTTTTCACAGGTTATAGGTCTCAAAATAGGAGGTATCCAGGACAGGGATTTCCCACAAGTATACTGTGTTTGACCAGTGACTATAAACTGAGCTTGGCAGCTCAGCTCAACCCTTTCACCAATTCTGTACTGTTGCTTAAATGGAGAAACTGTGACACTGTCAGAGGTTGGTAGTCTGAGGCATACTGAGGCTGCAATAAATGAACAAAAAAAAGTATAATTCTTCTTGGTTTTATGGTTGTGCAGATATCTACAGCAAGTCATAATGCTTCACCTGAAGAGCCATGAAAAAGACCCTGAATATTTGTCTGACATTCAAAACGAATAAATATTTACAATAACTCTAGAAATTTTCAGCACACTGTCATAGTCTTTAAAAATACTTTTAAATCAATGCCTAAATAACTACAATTTGTTTCTAATGTATGCTAGCATGAGTTATTTTACAGATTAAAAATAAGAAGAATGGCACTAACAGCATATTTTAATTTTTCTTTTGTAAATAAAGATATTAGCAAAACAATTAAAATGAATCACAATAGACAGCTTATAAGTATATTTATGTGCATTTTTTTTTAATAAAATGAACACTAAGTCAATGAAATCACACTGAGTTCCAGAAAACTACAGGAATCTTTCCTGTTAGCAAAAGCAGGTTAGTTCTGATCCTTAATTCTTAATTGGACTATGCATACTTCAAGACATTGACTTATTGTGTGTATTTTCAAGGCAGCCTGGGGGCTGATGGTAGTTAGAGACATACAAGGCATTTAGTATAAAAAGTGATAGACAAATTCCTCTAAGAACACTTTCTTCAGCATAACTGTCATCGACTTAAAGATACCTATGTAAGCCTGGAAACAAATGGTGAGTCTTTCTGTTAAAGATACTTAAAATGATTCAAGAGAAGGACCTCACAGCATCCATATGAAGGTTTTCTAAAGCACTGAACATTACAATATCCTTACAAAGCGCATAATAGTAATGCTTCTGAACTGAAAAAAGGAATGAAGTTGTGACTCAGTAGGCTTTTGACATGTCTACATGAAACACCTTCTTAAAATGATATCTTTTCAGATATAATTACAGATTCTTTTGTTAAAACATGTATTAAAATCTATTATGTTTTTTTTCTCCCACTTCTATTTTGTTGCTGGACTAAATTAATTTTCTCTTTCTTACGTTGACATTCAACAGGTTGCTGTGTCCATGTTTGATCTGGCAGACACCAAAGAAATTGATAGCCACTGAGGACATAACCACTCACACAGGCGATTTCAGCTTCTTCCCCTACAGCATACTGGTGCTTTTCATTCTACAAAAAAATTAAAGCAAAAAGCTCCTAAAAAAAAAATCTATGGTAATGAGACAGGACATTGTCAAAAGAAACAACGATAGAAGTCTGATGGTATGATGCGATGAATGAGTGCTTTTCCTACTTTGAAATATGAGTCATTCCCTCATCTGTATAAAGATATGTTTGTCCAACTGTACTAACTGATGTCATGGTTACAAAACAAGAACTCAAGGACCACTTTTTGAAATGGATTTTACCTTGCCTTTGTTTCAGTTGCTGGTGGACTAGAGGGCCATAGCAAGCCGCATACACAGCAACATCCTCAATAGCACAGTAGTTAGCTTGGGTGTCAGGCACGTGTAGCAAAGAAGCTGTACAATTTCCCAGCTCTCAACTACTACGCTTTTCTTCTGTATCACTCATTTTTCATGCTCACCCTGATAAAGCCATTTTCTGGTGGGTCTGGCCTGGAGCAGCCAGACTCATGTTCACCAGCCAATATATCATCTTCTCTCCTGGCTTCATCATCGTTTATACAAGGAGCACCTCTGAAAAGTAAAAATTTCTGGTAAGGGTGTATCTTAAGCATATCAAGTAATGATGGCAGAATATCAGGAGCTTTAGAGAGGAATGCTGCAAGTGTGTCCCATATTGTCCCCCATGTTGAAAAAACTTTATTCTGTTAAGTAAAAGGTGGCAGATATTAACTGTTGCAGGTATTGATAGGAGAGAGATTGTGAGAGCACTAAAATGGTTACAGATACAGAGCTGCAACTTCTATCAACATAGCTCATGAAATATTTCTATGGAGTAAGAAAAAGAGGCAAAGAATGGCATATGGAGGAAGGGTCTAAACAGTCCATGTGATTTGGCTGGTTTTAAGATACCATAGTCAGAACTCACCTGTTGCCGTCAGACAATAGTTAAAGGATGCTGGTCTCTCTGACCATGGAGCTGCACATCCCGTGGTATCTAACTGAGATGAGTAACAAAGAACTGTGGAGCCCTTTGTTTTTAATCCTGTCTTATCCACTCCAGAATCTCCTCTGTAGTTATTACAGCAGGGATGATGAAAATCCTGATCTGGTTTTGTTTCCAGTAGAAAAACTGAATCTGTACAAAGCCTTGCTCTTGAAAATGCAAGAAACTGATCCAGTTTGGTGTCGAAGTTACAGCTTTAAGTTAAAACTATATGAACTTCTACTTCAGACATACTCAGAGTGGGAATACGAAAAGCTTGGCATTTTCAGTGTAATTCTCTCTAAGACTGAGTTCAGACGTAAACCTCTAACAAAAGAGGATGTGATATTAAAAAAATTAAAACTGTGAACTCCTATGAATGGAAGAAGATGAATTCTCCATTGCTTTGGAAAGGAAGCCATGCAGAGCAGCATAAAATATCTACAGGTATAGTTTACTATGTAATTAACCAACCATTTTTTAGGAATAAATGATTAATAAATCCAAACTTGAAGCAAGTTGCAAATCAGTTATTTGCTTCTCTCAGCCCCACCACAGAATTTCAGATGGCGGAGTTGTCTGCTATTTCTCCTTGGTAGTCAAGAAACCATTCTGAAGGGTTCCTTGACTCTGCCCCATCACTATGAAGATCTTTTGATCTACCATATTCTTACCTGTCCATGAACACAGAAACATAGCAGTCCTCCTCTTCTTCCCATTCTCCTTCACAGGGATTCCCACCGTTCATCGGAGAGGGATTATTACACTCCCTGGTTCTTCTTGTTTTGAAGGAAGCATCACATGAACTCCATTCCGACCAGCAACCCCAGCGACCATCTACAGCAACTGCAAGAAATAAAAGAAATCCCTCTTTTGGTAGATCTGTACCATACGTACTACTTCCCTTAAGGCCACATACAGGGAGGATGGTGGTCAATTCATAATAGTCATTTTCAGAGGATTTAAAATTGTTACTGTTAAGGAAGTTGTGAAGTTTTCCAAAGAGATGGTCAGCAAAATTTCAGCTGCTTTATGAAGACCTAAAATATATCTACCTTTCTAGTTTTGATTGGAACTAACATTCAAACCCAGAAGCAGCTTATTTTTTGTTTCTGTTGCACACACAGATGTTTGCATTTTTATGGTACTGACAACTTTTATAGATAGCTCAGTATTTAATGAATTATTAAATAAATCTGAGCTCTAATACCACTTCTAAACTCCAAATCTACATCCCATGCAAACTAAATTAAAACATTACTGTCTTTTCTTAACCCCATGGTATTTTTCTGTGCCACCATGAAACATACATAATAGTTTTTATTTACACACCCTTTCTTTTCTGCATGAAATACACTTTCTACATTCAACTCTATCTGCATATCTTCAATTATTTATTTCTTTACAAATGTTTCTTTATCAGGCTTGAATAATAAGACCTGTAGCTGTCTAAGTGACTTTCCCTTCCCCTTTTGGTCCTGGAATATAAATATATGTAATAACAAATACAATACTGTAAGTCTCTTCTGCTTCCCATAGGTATGGCACTAGTGCAAATTTAATTCAAAAACCTGTTTGCATGAAATTGTTAATTTCTTCAGAGTTATGATTATGTTTCCTTTCCTTAAAACAACTGAGATTTCCTTCCACCTACCTTGTAATCAACAATTTTTATCTCCATTAGTCATTTAGTCTTAAGCATAATAAGCTATAGGGAAAACTAAGGAATGAGTTTCTTATTTTTTACATCAATTATCTTTGATCGCAACTTCATTCCTATCGCTGAACAGTTAATTTCCTATTATCTTAATTATGTAGTTAAGGAATATTTTAACATATCTTACAATTTCTTTTGAGTTATACCTATTCAGTTTGATTTTTTTATTTTTAATCATACCTTTATTCTTATTCTTTCTGACCATCACCATACGGTAAGAAGTGCTATGAATTTAGTAAGGGAAGATTATGTCAGATTCATCTGTGACAAATAGATTACAGAAGGACCATATTTACATTATGACAGTATCATCCCAAATACCTGATTTGTAACCCGGAGCTCGTGTCTCACAGTTTTTGCCATAGGTGCCAGCCTGGCAAAGGCAGAGGCACTCCGTCCCAGAAAGCACAGGCCTGCCGTTGTTGGGGCACGGGGCACACTGGCAAGGGTCAAACGTGCCCACATATTCTCTCAGGGCTCTCCTCAGGTTGCGGCGTTTGGTCACAGCACATGGCACATTTTTCACCAAATCCACAATGGGCGACACCTGGCAGACAGCCGGTCAGTAAGCAGTTACTGAGACACAGCAGGGTCCTGCTGGGAGTAGCCGCAGGACTTTAAAGTCACTAGAGCCTATATGAAGCTGTATCACACAGGAGTCAAGCATATTGAACACTATGGATGCTTTAAAAGGAGCATGACAGTGCTATTCATCTGTATTATCCTGTTTGTATTGCTTTTATTTCTACAATTTAGGGCTCTGTGGGCCAGTGGAAAACCAACGAAGTGGGATACCGTGCCTAAAAATTCAGGACACCAGGGTTTGCTTACACCCAGCCCTTGCCATGTGAGACATCCCTACACCGCCTTCGGGAGCTGCAGTGGGAGAGAGATCACCGGATGCCGCGTTCAGGCAGGTTTCGCTGCTGGCCTCGGGGGCTCTGTCGCTGTCGCTGAGCAGCTGCCGTGCCAGCCGGGCAGGGAGGCAGCTCAGTGCGCTCCCAGCAGCGCCCGCACGATGCATTAAATGATCGGGGCAGTGATAACAGGGGACCGCTTTTTGTTTCAGGTTAGCTATGTGCCATACCTTGCAACATATGCCTGACAAACGGAAGAGCACTGGGGAAAAAAAAGTATCCCCAGCACCATGCACTGCTTTCCTGCACAGTAACTGCCCTTGCCCATGCCTGCGCTCCTGCTGCTGCCAGAGTAACTCGCTCACAATCTTCCCTCTTACTCTCGCTGTCCATGATGCAAACCTGGTCTAGTTTATAAAGGAACATGCACAAGAAGCAGTACCAATAAATGTTTTGTATGTTTGTGTTATGCCCATATGTTTATGCATTCACGTCACTCACAGAGTCATCTCAATTTAAAAGTCAAAACACCTGCAGAGCTCACTGAAGGGCTGCTAACTGGTGAGGGCTTTACTATCTGGATGTTTTTCTTGTTCTTCTCTTACCTCAAAGTCAACCACCACGGGATTGTCCTTTGTTGATTCCAGCCAGTTTGTAAACACTGTGTGTCCTGGAAAAGCCCCCTTTTTCTCCCATGCCAGAGCTGCCGCATACTCTGACCTACCACCTTTTACCAGGGAGATTGACCGTTCAGCTGACTCCAAAATGGAACCTGAAAGGGGATTTCATCACCATATTGTCAGTTAAAGGTCTCCAAAGACAGTAGGTGAGTTCTAAGAAACAATGTGTGAGGATATAAAAGAATATACCGTGATTAATTTTTTGAATCTACGCTTGGAAGAATGAAGTCTAAGCTCAGGGAAACAATCCGCACTATGACAGCAGCTTGTCATAGACATCTAAATGAAAGTGTCTGTGACCTCAGCCACGGAGATATTCAAAACTAAACAACACACTTGTGGAAGAGCAGCAGGTACAGCAGGCTCCTCTAGAAGAACATGCTGAAAGGCAGGATCTTTCATGCCAGATGTAAACGCCTGGGTAACAGAAATAGGTTATAAGGACAAAACCATAGTGGAAGTGACGAAATCCCGGTTTCTAGTGATGCAGAATATTACTTTTGCCATTCTTGAAGAAAATGCACCAACTTTCTGCATTTCCAGAGACATACTTCTATCATTGCCAGTGAACTCCTACACCTAGATGTCTGCTTGGAATGAGGAGAATGGAAGGGGAAGGTCAGGGTGTGTGCTATTGCTGTCCAACTTTGTCAATGAGCCCTCATCAACCCTTAAAGAAGGTCAGGTACTCAAGTCATAGTGGTGTTTCTAGTTGTGCCCATTTCCCAGTTCAGTGTGCCTGTCTCTGAACCCAGGGCCACAGGGAATGTTTGTCAGATTCGTAACTGACTGGAAGAGTCAGTGCAACTGAAGCCCCAGTGATGGTGCTCCAGAGCAGAGGAAGAGCACTCATATATCATAATTTCTTTTGCAAGTAAGAAGATGTTTCCAGTGCTTGCTTCAGAGACAATGAAACAATGGCTCTTCTGACAGGGTTGGAAGAGCATCTATAGTTCAAGAAGTTGAGAAGTCAACATGGGCACTTAGCTGAGGAGAATGGTATCTCTCAGGATAAGTAACAGGACATGGCCCCTGTTCTTATCATGGTCACCTTCGTGTTTCACAGTCATCCTGTTTGTGGTGCATCTGGTACTGACTTTCTTTTTCTTCCGGAAGAACACACGCCTTGTTGTTTCTGTTCGAACACACTCCAGCGATTCATCCACTGCCAGGCCTAGAAATACCACAGAGCAGCAGCTTCATCACCATAATCTTGTTGAATAACAGAACCATGCCCCCAGGGCTTCCACAAAAAGGTGAACCACTGCAGATGTCCCCACTCTTCACTCACCACTGGGTGGGGTGCAAGTTTAACAGATTTTTTGCTGTTGAAGAACTAACTGTGTTATGAGACTTAAAACCACCGATAATAATAAAAGGTAAACAAATCAATGCTATTTTCTTGTTAAAGATTACATACCTGAGTTTGTCAGTTCCTCAGAGCTGTACTGGTAAAGAATGTCATAGGAACCACCCATCTTCCCAGAGGTGTAGTAATGAGTACCAAAGTCATCAAATATTCTGCTGTATAAAGCGTAGTTGTACTCCAGGGGCAGGTGGTTAAGTGCTTTTAGAAAGACATCTGAGAGCTGCAGATCTGACTGTTTTGTTGTGAAGTTAGCAACAGAAATTACTTTATGGACTCTAATAAAGATGGAATTCTAGAAATAAGGAAAGAAAAGTCTTAGCACCTTTGTAGGCCGTTAATTGCAGAAAGTAGAGGAACCAAGATTATGTCCTGAGATATATTGCAAGAACTAATTTATCCCGTGTATCATTCTTCTTTGATCATGAACAAACTAGCCCTTGATTTTCCAAGAGCACTGTGAGGTTCTTGAGGACAATGTCTACTACTCCTTTACAATGTGGGAGTATATAGCATTCCTACAAAAAATTAGGACTCACTCAGCACCTATCAAACAGAAAGCATGAGGATTTCTGCCGTAACAAAACACCAGCATTCGATAAGACAAAAGTTTCAGAGGAAAGGCTTCAGCATCTGTGATTCAGTTGAAACTAATCTGGTGAGTGGCTATTTTGGATAGTAATTCACAGGTATGAAGTTTCACAACTTATCAGTTCACTAAAATAAACTAAATCATGGGAATAAAGAGATCTCATTGAGTTCAAGTGTCAGACTGTTAATGTAAGAGGCAAGAAAAACAAAACAAAACAAAAAAAAAAAAGAGAAAGTTCAAAACCAGGAAACTTCGCTTACATTTAGAAAAAAACAAACTTTTTGAAGCAGCTAATTCCTATATGATTTTGCACTGCTAGAGGCTGTTTATGAGGGAATTTAACTAAATAGAAAGGAGAGGAGTAGAAAATACTGAAAGAAGGGAATTATAAAGTGACAAAGGGAACTGATGGCACAAGGCCAAAGCAAAGAAATCAGGAGCAAAAGCAGGGGCAGGAAGCTGGAGCAAATGACCAGCCTGCAGATAGGAAAGATTCATTATAAAACAATTTGTTACTGATTTATACACAGGTTCTTTTGCTCAATTTGGCTGCTGGTAGGTTGGCTCTACTCTGCTTCTGTCTCCAAGGTGACTTGGCTTAGAAGACACAAGGATGCATCCAGACAGGAGGTAGTTCTCCCAGCCAGGACTGAGCAACATAATATCCGAGCTGGACCTCAGCTCTCAGTTCTGCACAGCATTGCTCATTTCAGTGCTCTCATTTGCACATTGGAATGTAAGTTAAGGATACTCAGCTTTATGCTGCACTGAGAATAAGAATGGAAAAGATAGGGTATGCAACAATTCACAAATTATATTCAGCTCTTAAAATACCCTATGGTAACTTCATTTTTAGGATTTGTAGGTGATTTAGGTTCTGATCCTCAATTTTCAGCTGTATCAGCTAACATTTACATTATGTCACAAAAAACTGCAGGCCAATTTGGCAAATATTGATTATAAAACCTTAGTTGGTTTTAGCATGCATGTGCATGCTATATATGAATTTCTTCTTGGCATACATGTTGAATTTGCATTTTCTACTAGTAAAAGTATCTTAAGTGCTTTCATTACTAGAAATTAAGTGCTTTTATTGCTAGCAATTTACTTTACAGTTGTCAAACCCAGTGATTTCTATATTAAATCCCCAGAGCACACAGAAACCCTCACTTACAGAACAATCCTAGGAAACTGAATTCCAAAGTCTCCAGTAATTTTAATCATAGTCATAAACCCTTGTGTCTGTGCAAGCTTGTATTAATACCTGATACTCCTGGGTCCATGAGTAACAGGTATTAATACAAAATATTAGTAGATCAGGGATGACTATTCCCAAAGAAAACTTGGTCTAAATCAAGTGTGGGTACTGAAGCTCAGTTTTGTTTTACAAACATACTTCATTGACAAAAAGCAGTCAAACACAAGCTGAGCTGAGTGGATGTTAAAAGCAGTAGTTTTAATTGGAAATTTTCTAAAAAAGTAGGGTTTCACCTGAACATGATTAAGTAATTTTTAATCCCAAATATCATAAACAGAGTTGTCACAGGATCATGTCTTTACCTGCCTGACATCCCCAGGGATGGAGATGGCTTCCTATCTTTAGGCTCTCAGTTTTCGAGTTGTAATTCATGCAGTCCAACTCAGTTAACTAACATCAGAAATACTAGGAACATGGACTAAGGGAATGGGCACGAACTCTGATACAGAGCCTTCATAAGCCCTTTCACATCACAGCATGGGAATTCAGTGACAAAAAAAAAAGCAAAAATAATATGTAAAAATAACATTGACTGGAATGGGCAAGATTAATAAAGTAATTTATAATGCAACCTGTTACATAGTATTCCATTCTCATTTTAAGAATCTTTCCTTATATTTAGTACAGAGAAGAATGAGAGATTGTCACCTGATTTCTCTCTACAGCCCTACTAGGGCACTATTCAGTTAACAGGTATTTATGCAGAATCCTGCCCAATTTCTTCTCCTCAATAGAGAAGGCGGGCGATTAGCTGAAATGCAGATCCCTGTGGAACTGCTCTTGCCTATGGATATGTAAGCTGAATCCCACCCTAGACGTTTACCAGGGTGCAAGCAGAAGACATCGGGAAGGTCATGAGGATGATCTTTAAGAACACTTTCCACGGAGCACAAGAGCTCTCAGGCAAGGAAGGCAAGAGACCAGCATGGTTCAGTCAAGACCTGCTGGTCAAACTAAAGGGCAAGAAGGCAATGCACAGGTCGTGGAAACAGGGACAGGTGTCCTGGGAAGATCATGGGGACGTTGCACTATTGTATAGGGTTGGGGTCAGGAAGGACAAGAAGCAGCTGGAGCTGAACTTGGCAAAGGGTGCAAAGCACAGTAAAAAGGGCTTCTGTTGGCATGTGAACCAGCAAAGGAAGAGCAAAGAAAGTGTATGCCCTGAGGTGAACATGACTGGCAAACTGGTAACAATGGACAAGGAGAAGGCCAAGGAATTCAACAATCTTTTTGTCTGAGTCTTCACTGGCAAACTTTCTTTCCACACTTCTTGAGTGGATGGACCTCAAGGCAGGGACCAGGGGAGCAAAATCCCTCATACTGTAAGAGAAGATCAGGTTCAAGACCTCCTGAGGGACCTAAACATACATAAGTCTACAGCACCTGACAAGATGAATCCCAGAGTCCTGAGGAAATTGGCTGTTGTAGTTGCCAAGTCACTCTCTGTGATATTTGGAAAGTCGCAGCACTCAGGTAAAGTCCCTGGAGACAGTAAAAAGGGGAATACAGTACTCATTTTTCAAGGGATAGAAAGGAGGACCATGGAAACAAACAACCAACCTGTCAGTCTCTCCAGTGACATCCAGGATGGATTCACTGAGAGCAAGTCTTGTCTGACCAACCAAATGGCCTCTGATGAAGTGACTAGTTTGGCACTCCCACCCACTTCGGTGTCATGTGCAATCTGCTTGAGAGCAGGAAGGCTCTGCAGAGAGATCTGTATAGGTTGAATCAATGGGCCAAGGCCAGTTGTATGACATTTAACAAGGCCAAATGCCAGGTCCTGCATCTTGGTCACAACAATCCCTGGCAATGTTTTAGGCTTGGGAAAGAGTGGCTAGAAAGCTGCACAGTGGAAAAGGACCTGGGGTGCTGGTTGATAGCCGGCAGAATATGAGCCAGCAGTGTGCCCAGATGGCCAAGAACACCAGTAGCATCCTAGCCTTTATCTGAAATGGTGTGGCCAGCAGGAGAATGGAAGTGATCTTGCCACTGTACTCAGCACTGGTGGGGCCACACCTCAAGTACTTGGTTCAGGTCTGGGCCCCTCACCACAAGAAAGACATAGAGGTGCATGAGTGAGTTCAGAGAAGAGCAACAAGCTGGTGAAGGTCTGGAGGAGAGGCTGAGGGAGTTGGGTTTGTTTAGCTTGGAGAAAAGGAGGCTGAGGGGAGACCTTATGGCTCTCTACAACCACCTGAAAGGAGGTTGTAGCAAGGTAGTTGTGGCCTCTTCCCTCAAGTAATTAAAGACAGAACTAGAGGAAATGGCCTGAACTTGCACCAGGGGAGGTTTAGACTAGATATTAGGAAGAATTTCTTTACTGAAAGAATGGTCAGGTATTTTAACAGGCTGCCCAGGGAGGTGGTGGAGTCACCATCTCTGGAGGTGTTCAGAAATAGTGTAGATGAGTCACTTCGGGACATGCTTTAGTGGGATGGTGAGGTGGTTTCTTTTTCTTTTTTTTTTTTGTTTCTTGGCTTTTGGGGTTTGTGTTGGGTTTTTTTTCTTTGTTCTGAGGTAACTGGCTGTTGTAGTTGCCAAGCCACTCTCCGTGATATTTGAAATTTTTTTTGTTTCTTTGGTTTGGTTTGGTTTTTTGTTGATGGTTGGACATGGTGATATTAGAGGTCTTTTCCAACCATGAATATTTGGTGATTCTGTGACTACATCAGTGGAAAATGGAAGGTCTATGGATGTCATCTATCACTGACTTCTCTAAGGCCTCTGAGACAGTGCCCCAGAACCTCCTTCTCTCTAAACTGAGTAGATATGGATGTGATGGATAGACTATGTGGTGGATAAAGAATTGGCTGGTTGATTGAGAGTAGTGATCGATGCATCAATGTCCGGATGGAAACTGGTGACAAGTAGTTTCCCTCAGGGGTCTATATTGGGACCAGTGCTGTTTAATATCTTCATCAGTAACATAGACAATGGGATTGAGTGCTCTCCTGGGAAGTTTGCAAATGACACCAACCTGAGTGTTGTGGTTCACATGCCAGAGGAACAGGCTGCCATCCAGAAGGACCTGCACAAGCTCAAGAAGTGGGCCATATGAACCTCATGATGTTCAACAAGGCCAAGTGCAAGGTCCAGCACCTGGGTTAGTGCAACCCCTAGTGCCAGTACTGGCTGGGGTGATGAAGGGACTGAGAGCTTCCCTGTGGAGAAGGCCTTGAGGGTACTGGTGGATGAAAAGCTGGACATGAGCAGACAGTATGCACTCACAGCCCAGAAGGCCAACCATATCCTGGGCTGCATCAAAAGAAGCATGGCCAGCAGATGGAAGGAGGTGATTCTGCCCCTCTGCTCCACTCCGGTGAGACACCACCTGAAGTACTGTGTCCAGCTCTGGCGTCCTCAGTACAGAAAAGACATTGACATGCTGGAACAGGTCCAGAGGAGGGCCACAAAGATGACCAGAGGGTTGAAGGACCTCCCCTACAAAGACAGGCTGAGAAAGATGGGGTTGTTTAGTCTGGAGAAGAGAAGGCTCTGGGAGACCTCATGGCAGCCTTTTAGTACTTAATGGGGTTTATAAGAAAGAGGGGAACATACCTTTTCGTGGGGCCTGTAATAATAGGATAAGGGGTAATAATTTTAAATTAAAAGTGGATAGATTCAGGCTACATATAATTCTTCCTTATAGGGAGGTGGTAGATGTGTTATCCCTAGGAACACCTACAGTCCAGCTGGATGGGTCTTTGAACAACCTGACCTAGTTTAAGATGTTCCTGCTGGTTGCAGGGGTTTGGACTAGGTGACCTTTCAAATCCCTTCCAAGCCAAACTATTGTAATTCTGTGATTCTATTATTCCCTGATTTTGTAATTAAAGGATCAGAAACCAAGAAGGTGTACTAGAGAACTAGTCGGCTTAGCTAAAAAAGTTTCTGGTGAAAAATTTAAACTTGAAAAACATAAAGTTTTCATATTTCTTCCATGTCAATATGAAAAAACACATGATATTCTGAGTGGCTATAGCCCTTTAGAGACCCTGGGATGCTCCTGTGAAACCTTCTGCATACATATAGGTCTGAATCTGACCTTCCAAATCCCCAGGAAGTTCCCTCTCCTTTTAAGTGATATCTATAAACTTCTATTTTCCCTATTTCTTAAGTATTTAAAATTCATTTATAGGTCTCTCAAACATATGTGAGTATACAACTATCTACAAACAGACATAAAACTTAGATAGGTAAAGCTAAAAATAGAGATTCCCTGTATGATACAGCAGAGAACATAAGGAAGACCCAAGTTAACATTCCTGCTATGGATCCACTAAGAAGGGCTTTTAGCTTGTGTCATCTTTAGCCATTAGCAGACTGAATTATTGACTATTTCAGGTGGGTTTCTGTGATTTTTTGACAACAATGTACATCCAAAAGAACCTTTCTGATTACAGCCTCATTTAAATTAACATTTCCATAAGTAGCTTTGGTCTGGGTTTAAGCCAATAAGAATCTACCATTCCATCAAAGTAAACTTATCAGCTGTACAAAAGATCATCCTGATCTGTATACAGGTATCTTTATAAGAAAGAAAGTCAACACATTTCCAGTACTTGGAACTACAATATAGTGGAATTCAAGCCAGAAGTAATGGACTATTTAAGCAGTCAAGTTACTTAACCTTAGGATAAGTTGGCAAGGCCTTCAGTAAAGTTCCAGCATAGGAAATCTTAATATTAAGACTGATATTTTTGTAAAAGATTCATTCAAATTGTATTAGAACTCCCATGTTTCAACAGGCCTTAGTTTTGTTCAGTTCTATGGCCTTTTCCATGTAGAAATGCAAACAATAGCCTATCCTTTACTGCCATTAAACTATGTAGGTATATAATCCTATATCTCACTGTATTAATCTCCATTAAAAGTGCTGAATTTTATGGAAAAAGGTTTTCTGTTCTCAGAAGTGTTTCTGCAAATGTGTTATTTCTGAGATTATCTTTAAGACCAAGTGCATGTTGGTGGCCATGAGACTCCAATCTGCAAATTAGATACCAAATCAAAAACTAATGTAGATTAATTCCCAGTTCATGCATGTGTATGACATTCCTGAGTGCACTTGATTTCTTTTTAGAGCTATATGCTATTGTTACTACATGGTATTCTGCTCTCTCCATCTATACCTGCAACAGGGAAAGGAGTGTTTTACCTGACCTGATAATCTCAAATCTATGTCAAATCTATGGTTTGGGTTTTTTTGTTTGTTTTTTTTTTTTTCCAGTGGAATAAGTCAATGATTTCTGCACTAAAACCAGAAAAGCATGTTGCACTACAGAAGGTGTGTTACAATCAGGAACATCCTGTAGTATCAGAAGAGGTACTTTTAAATTCATAATTACAGTGGTTTGGGTTCTTTTTTAATGCAATGCCAATGCCTTAATAAGGAAAGTAGCATTTAGTAGCTCAGTTCTGAAATGACCAGACAGAAACTGAATGGAAGGAAGAAATTTGAGGTAACATTTAATTACCTTTTGATATGAGGCTTCAATGGCTTTCTTGAAGGAGGAAGATGATGTGACTTTAACTCGTGTCTTCCTTGAGAACAAATATGGGATACCAGAAGATCTTTGACCAGCATGAGTGGATGAACTACTTTCATGAGCACTATCACTCAGGGGAATTAAATCATTGTAGAAATCTGACGTTACATCATCCTCTTCCTCTATTACCTGGAGATTCAGCAAAGCAAAATGCATTTGCCCAGATAGTAATCTGAAACAGAAACCTATTAAGCAATGAATTTTTTGATGTATTTTTTGTTGGTAAAAACATGCCTGATTATTTGGTACATAGCAGTAGGCAAAAAAACCTGTTCTTAATACAAAAGAGGAGTCTGAGGAGGGTTAACAAGAAAGATGACTACAGGATAGGAAGTAGATTTACTCATAGGCATTTATACAAGAAAAAAAAAAAAAAAAAGGACTTTTACCATTCCAATTCTCTCCATCCCTTTGTGGGGGTGGTGAGTGAGTGGCTGTGTGGTGCTTAGTTGCTGGTTGGGGTTAAACTACAACAGCATGCAACACTTTCTTCTAAAATTCCCCACCCCCATGCCCCAAAGCTTAGGAATAAATTTCAACAAGTGTTTCAAGAGTTTTCAAAGACTCTCAGACCTTCATGATATGTCCACATTACAAATAAGTCCCAGTCCTATGGCTTCTGTATTGGGTCTGACTGAGCTGGAGTTACTTTTCCCCATAGCAGCCTTCCCAATGCTGTGCTTTGAGTTGAGAGCTGGAACTCTTGAGTTGAGAGCTGACAACATCACTGTGTTGTGGCTGCTGCTGGGCAGGGCTCGCACGGCAGCAGGGCTGGTTTTCAAACATTCCCCCTGCAGTGTGATGGGGTGGACAAGATCTTGGGAGGGGACACAACTGGGAAAACAAACTGGCCAAACTGACCATAAAGATATTCCAAACCACATGATGCCCGTCAGCTGAACTACAAAAGCTAGGAAAAGGAAGAGAAGGGGGGGAGGGGATGACATTGGTTTGTCCCCCAGGCCAATTGCTACATGTTTGGAGCCCTGCTTCCCAAAAAGGGCCAGACATCACATGCTGATGGGAACTAGAGAATAAATCTTTATTTTCTTTTGCTTCCACACATGGCATTACTTTGCTTCTTCATTAAACTGCTTTTGTCTTAGCCCACAAATTTAATCTTATTTTCTTCCCCCTGGTCCAGCTGAGAGGAGAGGTGGAAGTGATAGAGCGGCTTGGCGGGCATGTGGTGTCCAGCCAAGTTCAAACCACCACAAAGGCAAAGAGCTCCATGTTTTCTGCCCTTTCCTCTTAATTCCCAAATGGAGGAATGAAGAGGTTTCCAGAGGAGAGTCTTAGAGTATACTTGCAGTGTTAGCACTCATACTACATGATGGACCGAGGGTATGTGGAGAGGAACTGGGATCAAACATGCCTGATTGTTTGTAAAGTTGGTAAACCTAAGTTGTGCTCTTGTATAAAGCACCAAGACCACTTTAGCATTAGTTCAGAAATGACTCATTTCCCAAAAGTCAGGCAAAACCCTGGGGATGTTTGAAAGATGTAATTTTTTCCCTCCTCTAGACTTGTTTAATGAACAGGAGTGCTAAGCACCTTGGGTGGTAAGGTGGTCCATACCCCCAGTCCACTTCTATTCTCCAAGAAGTCATTTTTTTTTTGCATAAAAACACACTGGACTTCCAAGAAGAAATCGTGATCCAGTGATCCTTGTGCACAAAGGCTGCTCTAAATGTTAAAACGTAATAGATGTACTCTCAAAGGTGAGATTCACAAAGCCTTCACAGTTCTGCAAATGGACATCAGTAACTTAATAAACCACGGGGCTTTAAAGAGATCTGGGTAAACCAAGGCTTGTTTCCTCCCATTGAATATTTCTGCACACCATAAGTTTTCACCATTACTGACAAAACTTACAGGTCCTGGACAATCCAGTTGCAGTTTCCATGGAACATATTAGGGTGTCCTCTGTTCAGTTGCTCCTGTTAAAGTAATGCTAAAACCTCACAGCACTCTTGGCAAAAATCCAGTTTCATCGATTAGTTGAGTTTTTTTCACATCCTACATGCCTTCCTTCCCAATGCAGTATCTATTGGATTCAGACAGGGCCTTCTGATATGTACCCTAACCATGGTATTTCCTAAATATCAGTGCCTGAAAGTCTAAAATATCAGGTTTAAAAATATGAGTGATTCCCAGATATTTTATAAGATACAAGACAGTTTCATTTTGTCCTTGGCTTATCCTGCAAGACTCCTCCCAAGACTGTGTATGTCTTGTCCTCCTGTTTCCCAGACTTAGTGTCTGCCTCCCCTCCTTGTTGCTCTTTGGACCAGCTGGGCTGGGAACAGGTAGAACTGAGGGAATGAAATGGCTCAGGGGTGAAGAGTGTTCCAAGGCTGAAGGAAGCTGGAGTTAGGACAGACTTTAGTATTGCAAGGAAACAGCAGTGATGCTGAAGTGAGTTTGGATTTGAATGAGCCTTTGGCCAGATTATGTCAGGGTTAGGAGCAAGGCCTTGGTACCAGGTCAGAACAAAGACACAGCCCTGAGGAAGCAGGAGAGAAGCCCAAATCAATCATGTTGACTCTGATATATAATGAACTGAGTAAATACAGATCTGGAAGCACCTGACTGCTTGATTTATTCCATTTCCACACATCACATGAAGCATGTTCAGGCTAGTTGAGGTCTGAAATCTTGTCCTAAAATAATTACTGCTTAAGACTTGTGTGCATAACTTAGACTTTGATTATTGCAATGGTTTTTCATCTAGGAGTTATTGCTTGAGAATACCTGAAATCTCACAGCCTCCAGGTTTGCAGGAACACGATATGATTTCCTTGTCTCATTGCGCTTCACTGTTATGCATTGTCCTCCATTGAATGAGTTGCCAAGGACTTCCCCTCGACTCTCTCCTGCCAGAATGTGAAATCTACCAACAAAAAATAAATATTTTCACGATTAAGCAATGTAGAAAAACATATAGACTTGGAACACTTAGTGGTATATAACTTCAGCAAAGATTTTGTAGGTTTGAATGAAATGGTATGAGCATCTGGGTTATTTTGCTCCTTTGAAAGAAGTTCCTCTACAAGAACTTTTCATTCACACTGAATTAACCTGAAAAATGCTGTAGTAGTAGTAATAATCCTGTTTCTTACTTTTCAGCAATGCCTAACCCTCTAGATAATCCAAATGTCAGCATGACACAGTCACTCTTAAGCAGAGAAACACTTGAAAATTGCCTAGGAAAATAGAACAAGCAGTTCTCCGTTTCTATCAAAAATGATGTTACCAGAGTACACCGAGTTCAAAATTCAACTAAAAATGCAAGACTAGCTGGGACAGGCATCCTATGTTTATGTTTTACATTGCTTAAATTAGTAATCTGGAAGAGGGGATGGTTGGTATTGTGTGAAATGTGCCAGAGACAAAGAAACATCTGTAGAAGAACACCCTCAAAATTTCTGAAGCACTTGGCATAACTGAGCCGTAAGACACCAGTATGCAATGCTCTGGTTGCTATGAGGCAGGAAGGGTCACTCAGACAGCAGTACTCCCTGACAGCTCTTTATTTTGTGCATCAGCAGTGCAGAGCAGGACTGGCAGATGCAGTGGGCATGCCCAGCCTGACAGTTTAGTTGCATTTTTGTAATTTCTTGTTAATTTTAATTTGAAACATTGTATGTTCTAATAGGATACTCTCACATGTTAACTGAGGATTATCTTATTTATGTAAATTTGTGAGTTAACAATCTCAAGTTTAGGAAAAATGAGCAACACTGGCTTACCCGCTGCCTATTAACTGCACACCTGGGATGCTTTCGTACTTTCTGTTACACACGGCCTTTTTCCTCCCACAATTTCTTTCATCTGAGTTGTCACCACAGTCATTTTCTCCATTACACTCCAATTTTTTTGCAATACAGCGACCTGCACCAGAGAAACAGCAGCAGCAAGAAACTTTATGCAAAGATTTATCACATATGAATGCAGAAAAGGGCAGTCTGTCTTTTTACCTAGTAAAGGTATGAACTTGCCATAGCAATTGCAGTGAGGCAATACAATGTCTAGGTTGTTCCAATAAAAAATAGTTGTTTCTATTCTGCCAGTTTTGCTTTGCTTTGAAACTACCAAGACTTAGTTTAAGGTTTAGTGAAAAGATGTGTGAATAAAGTTATTTTGAGGTTACTCAGGTATATTTAAATTGAAGAAAAATAGAAATATCCATAAATTTAATAAAAATACTTTATGTTCAGACAAACTTTATGGATATGTTTGCATAAGAAGAATTTGTGCAAAGAAATATTATTGGAAGGGTGCTACTGTCCAGCTACCATGGTCATACTGACATCCCAGGCTAGATACTGCACTTAATTACTTCTAGTTACATAGGAAACTGCAAACATAAGCTGCTACTAATACATATCCTTACATAGACTTCTTTTCCCTGTTTTTTCTGGAATTTGTGAATGGAATATACAAGTTCTGGATCACCTGGACCCTTTTTATCTGTGTCTAATCTTTTTTTTGATGCTGTCTTTGCGCTAAGCT
>WTSP01026443.1:2901-17544 GCA_025331215.1 Actenoides lindsayi
AGGGGCTACAGCCAAACTGCAAACCGAAGTGTTTCAGGGATCTGCCCAAGGAAGACTCTCCCAGGAAAGTACAAGCCTCAGGAACACAAAGGGTATGTTCCCAGGAGCTGCGAGCTCTCACTTGTGAGGCTCAGTGTTCACCCTGGTCAGACTTGAAGTGAGGCCTTGTCCCAGGGCAACCTGACAGATTGATGCCAGTGCATTTTTAAAAAAAAACAAACCCAAGCAGTCCTTGAGAGATGAAACCTGGCTCAGCAGATGTCATTAGTAGCATTGACTTCAGCAGGAGCAATACTTCACACAACAGCAGACAGTGTCACAGAGGAATCTCTGACTTGCAGATTGGACTAATTAAAGGACTGCTACTCTGCCAGCTGGATAATCAATGTCTTTTGTACTATTACAGAAACTAATCTTTTGCTGGATACTTCTATGAAATAAAATAGCTCTCAAGGCCCTTAGATTTAAAAAAAAAAAAAAGAACAAACAACAAACCTTTTGATGCATACAGAGAATATTTTCTGTTTTCTTGGGTTAATACAGCATCAGGATTTGAGAAGTCTTGAAAATGTTGGTTTCCAAATGCTGAAATGAAGGAATTCATTCCTTCCAAACAATACCCAGTATTCCACTGGGCTGCTGAGAAAGCACCAGCAATTGATTTGTAACATCAGTAGTTTCATGTTGCTTCCAGTGATGATGAAGCACTTTTCCCCTATTATTAAGTGAACATTTTGTAACTCACTTGTCTTATTTGGGCTGTAAAAGGTTTGCCTTGAGATGTTTATTATTTACTCAATATTTAATTGCCACACTAGAATGCATTCACAGAAAAGTACATACCAAATTTTATTATCGTCTGGATGGCTGTGTTTTTCTTTAAGAAGCAAGCAAACAAAATATTTCTTGTTGTGTTTCAGTTACCCATCGATCCTTAGGCAAAAATAGAGCAAAAATTCAGAATAATGTAACTGTGGTATGATACACATACAATTTTCTTGTAGAATTGCTTTTGTTCATTTATGTTTATGATTGACTGCTTGGGCAGAAGGAAATTAAGCCATGAAGAATAAGTTGCTGTACATGATATTTCATTACTGGAGGAATAGCACTGGAAATGTGTGGGCTGGGCAGCCTCATACATTCATCTCCCTTGGTATCCAGAAGTGAAAAGAAATGTCACATATAGCTGCCCTAGCCTTCCACAGCTATGTTTCAATAAAACAGTATCAAAAGGAAACCCCAAACCTCAACCAATGTTGCTTTGAACAGCTTCAGTGTGACTCTGGTTTTTATTACACAGATGACAGCTTTATTTCTCTGGCCATTCCTTTTAAGTCTGTCTGACTATCATATCATTTCACCCACCACCAAATGGACAACAGTGCGTACATACTCCTTGCTTAGAAACTGGTTTGAAAAGTTCTCCTAAGTCAGGGTGTATCTGAATAGTGCTGATCTTGAATAGTCCTTGCATGTTGTTGAGCAGGTGGCTAACTAACCACAGCATGACCCTGTTGTGAGAAATCAAATCTATTCTCTCATCAGCACTTCTGCTTTATTTTACTTAATTTTACTTTTTTCTTGGTACAGAAACAACCAATTAGCAGGAGAGAGTAGAAAGAAAATAAGTCATTTAAAATACCCCATAACATTAAAAAGTACAGATTTAAAATGCATTTTGATAAGTAGCTCATTTATTCTTTTGCAGACACCTTTGGTTTTTTCTTCAGTGAAAGAACATTTTCTTTTCATGGCCAGTGGGATGTCAGCAGGAGGTTGACTTCAATGAAAGCTACATTTAGCCATAAATTTAGATGTGATGCCAAACCATCATGATTAAGGAATTGTATTGCATTGGGTCTTGAAAGGTGAACAGAAATTTTATTAAGAAAAAATGACACTGAGCTACATAGGCAAAATGTCTTCATGTATTGTTAGCAGACACTTCAGTCTTTTTTTTCCTAAGTATAATTTTTTCTCTCTTAATGGGGTCATTGCATTGCTGGTCCATTGCTGGTTTCCATTTCCTGCATGAGGCCAGCCCAAAGACTGCTGTAGCTGCCAAGTCTCCATCTCTTCTCTTCAACAGGTACTGGACAGGACTAGCCATGAGCTGTCCCAATGGTTCCCACGTGAGGGAATCAGCAGAACTCCTGATGACTGCCCAAGAGCAAAACCTGATGACAGAAACGGGGAAAGACACGTTTTCTACCCCCCCCGCCCCAACCCCCCGAAGTTCATAAAAACAATTTTAAAGCATTTTTAATCTAAAAAAAGGCTTGTCTGGTTTTTTTTCAGGAGAGAATAACACATATATAGAGAAACATATATACAATCAAATATTGTTGTATTTTTAAGAAACAAACAAAAATCCCCAGTCACATTTTAGAATCTGTTGAGTTTTTGTCAATATAGATTAAAAGTTGAAAATAATCTCAGTTTTAGTGCAGAAAGTTATTGTCTGCCAGAGTTACTGAGTGAATGGCTGAGTAGCAGTATATTAACCTGTAAAGTATATGGCTTAGTCTTCTGATCGGTTATGATACGTCATATGATATCTAGCATACATGTGTAGTACATATGGAGGAGATTATTTTTAAGTACACAGTTTCAAATATTTATATATGCATTTTTGTATACAAATATATACTAATACATAATAAACAATGCTAATATATAATAAATTTTAATGTATGGATATAAAATATTTTCAAAGATATCTATGTGTTGAAATGTACATAGATGTATCTATATATTACCATCTCGTATATATTATACATGTTATGAGATAAAGATATAGAGATAAATATTGAAATGGAGGACATGGTGCTACCATGTGTCCTTCAGTCTGTCTCGATTGTCCTGAATCCACAGTACATTTCCGTGTCCTCATTATCATTATCATTACTGTTCTACCTTTGGGTACCACTGATGACCCTAGAGTGAGACACAGTAGAATAATTATCATGAGTAAAAGAGTCTCAAGCTGGGGAATCTTGCTTTAGTTAATTTGCTGTCAGCCAACACAAACACCCAGTAACTGCTCCGGGCATTGAGAAAAAGAAGAAAAATACTAAATTTTTAAAACTTACAGAAACATCTGTCTTCCCTCTTCCCCATCACATGGCCATTTACAGTCACAGATGGTCATTGCTCCAGTCCAAAGCTTCCCCCAGCCCAGGCCGTGGGACAAGCATGTAGATTGAGGAACTGTGATGTGTACTTTGCTGTGAAGAGACCCGTGTACAGCCTGGTTTCTCGAATGCACAAAAAATAAGGCAATGGCTAATGTTTTCCTATGGGATCGAAGTATTAACCTTAAATCTTCAATTACTCAGCAGGCAAGAAACTACTGAGAAATTTCCTTTTCCAGGTTGTCAGTGAATGCACTGAAGTGAAAGTAGAGCAGGAGTCAGTATCACCAATGCTGGCCCAGCACTCAAGAGGAGTGGGAAAGGTACTGCCGATGTCAATCAGAACAAATGTAGGAAACTGTCAATGGGTCATGGCATAGCTCATACCTCAACAGGGTCTAGTGCAGGCCAGTGAAGCCCATAACCCAACTACAAAACTGAAGGAAATCAGGCAGAGCAGGGCACTGGGGTCTGGACAGAGAGACCTTTTGATCTACATTGCACACCATGTGGACATATCTTGACTGAAGGATGAATCAATGCTTTGCATAGTATATACCCTGCTCCAGCAGATTTCTGTTTCTATGGGTGTTAACACAGAAGCTCATGTAAACTAAGCTCCCACGTTGCTACTCTTGCCATGGCTATCAAAGCTTCTTATTAGAGGTTCCAGCAAGTTTGCCTCTCTGCCACAGTAACATACTCTATTTGTGAAATTAATGAACTGAGTTTCTTCCCTGCAAATGCCAGGTTCCTGAACTACCCATTCAAGGTGAAGTAGATATGCGCAGCTTCTTAAGGAACAAAGGAAGTGGGAAAAATCATGTGCTGAGTTGACATTTTCTGAGGTTTCTGAAGTTTTCTGTTAACACAGGGTAGGAGTCTAAACTGTGTACAAGCCAGGGTCTCTCTAAAGCTGCATACCAGAGTAGATGGTAATGAACCAGGTTCTTCAGGGCTTTAGCTGTCAGGTTGTTTTTAAAATTTCCCTAATGAAAATGCTCCCTTCTGATCTTAAGTTCCATCTGAGTACGCTCCCAATAGTCTCCACAGCTCAAAAGAACAGACAACAGCTATGATCTCTGCTGTGTCCTCATTTTGGGTGTAGATAAAGGCAATTTATTGGGACCACGATGTGCTTCTGATGTGCTTCTCTATACTCTGTATATCCCTTTCACTAATTCCTGCAACCTATCTACCAGTAATTCAAGCTATATGCTTCTGTCTTGTTTCAGTACCTATCTCATGACAGAAGGAATAACTACTTGAATGGATTAAACAATATCCTTTCTTGCACATCCCCAGCCTATAATTTACATGATAATAATGACTTCTGCAATTATATCTTTGAAAACTGGCCAGTCCTTGACAGGGATGGTTTCTCTGACTTCACCCCTCTTCGTACTTCCCTTGACTGCATGGTTCCTGCCCTCGAATATACATGAAGAAGTCATTTGCAAATATACACTTTGAGGTACTTAGTCCTGGGAAGTCTTCAGCCCATCGCATGTTAATGATATGGCTCTTAGGAGCACTTGGCAATGACTTCATCATCTTTCCTGATGGCTGGTGATGAGACTGTGCATCCGTCTTCTGCCTGGGAGTGTCATACTGGCATCATTCTGTTCCAAAATGCAAAGACATCAATTTTTTTTTTTATTTATTTTTTTTTCCTAAGCATATCATTTGCTTGTGCCTCCTGGGCTTCTTTTGGCAAATGTACTGGTCAATGGCTTTGCATTGCTGATGTTCTCCACTAGAGTCCCAGACATCAGCTGTAGCTCATTCACAGAACTGTAACACTGCAGAAATAGTGTTGACTTGGAACTGCCTTTAATCTTACAGAAGCTGCTCCTTGGGTCTTCCTCACTCATTATATGGTAACTATATTAATAGCTCTTGGCCTTCTGACACGATGTGCTCATGCACGGATGGCAAGCCTTTTAGATATTGGCAGCAAATTTAGCTTAAAAAGTACCCCAACTCTCTCATTACTGATGGTGCCAAGACTAATCTCTGTCAGTGTCAAATTTGGTAACAGGGCCAAGGACTTATCGTTGCTTCCTTAATTTGAATTTTAGATCTGTTCCCTTCCTTTCAATCCAATCTTGTCTATTTAGTCGTTTTCCCTTGGTACTTAACCATATGCTGAGGAATCCAATTCTTTATATGGCTCTGAATCAAGACAGGGAGACCTATTGTCTCTTTAAACCCTGACCTTAAGCAGGTTAAATTTCTTCTTTTCAAGCTGAACCCGATGATGTGAAGTTCTCTTCTCTATTCCCTTCCGAGAGGACACAGTGTGCATTAGCTTACCTGATGTGAGGATGCATGGTTTCTGCCACTGTAGAGTGGGTCCATGCACATGTGCGGGGAACTATATAGACTTCCAGGTGAATGAGCCTATGGGCAACACATGCCTGCAAACTCCTTTTGTTGTAGATAACTGACTTTCTTCTTTTCACTGTATGCTACAGGTTTTTTCACTGTTACTTCCTGCGTACTGTGCAATAATTGTGTGAAAATTAAACGGTAAATGTTTACAAAATACTGCAGACATAAAACTGCTAGATAAGTACTAAGTATTATTTTAACTAGAATTAATAACAATAATAGAACTAGATTGAGAGCCTTTCCATGACTGTAATACTCATTTTCAGAGGGAGACCTTAAACTGACCTGAATACTTAGCAAGTTGCAGCTACGTAGTGTAGATCATTAAAAATAAATTACTATCAAGGTTCTGAAAGTAATTGAAAATCATGTTAATAAATTTAGAAGGGAAAGAAAAAAGAGGCCATTGCAAAAAACAAACCAACTCATTCAGATTTGCTCTTGTTCAGAAACTTCTAGGATGGCTGGCTAAGATTGAAGCCTACAGGATATAGAACAAACCTGTAAATCTCTGAACACCACTGGCAATTCTTATTGCTTGCTTAAAGACCTGACCCCTTAAAAAATGGAGCAGAGTCAAATGTGGTCAGGTGTGTCTGGCAGGAAGCAAGATATAACTACCTCTTGAGGCAAAATGGAGAGCAAAATATGATGATACCAGTTTGCAGGTAGATCAGGTCATGCTCTGTTTGGATTAAGTGCTGTTGGAAGCTGAAAAGGGCCTTTACCATCTTCTTTATCACAGAATCAAAAGCACTCATGTGGCTGATTGTAACAACTCCCCTGTGCTATATGCACAGCCAATGGCTTAAATTCACCCCCTCTCCAGCTCAAAATAGGACCTTCCATCTGGAAACTCTAATTTTAACACTTGGGATTAAAATAGATATATCTGACAAAATATGGGTTAGATAAGTGGACAGTGAGGTGGTCTGAAAACTGTCTGGGTGGACAGGCTCAGAGGGCTATGATTTGTGGCACAAAGTCCTGCTGGAGGCCAGTCACTAATGGTACGTCCAAGGGGTGGATACAAGGGCCAGTACTGTTCGACATCTTCATTAATGACCAGGTTGATGGGAAAGGATGCACTCTCAGCAAGTTCACAGTTGATATAAAACTGGGAGGAGTGGCTGATACACCAGTGGTTTGTGCTTCCATCCAGATGGACCTTGAAAGGCTGGGTAAGTGGGCTGGAAGCAACTTCACTGAGTTCAACAAGGAGAAATGCTAATTCTGTCCCTGGGAAGGAATAATCACAGCCACCAGTTCACACTGGTGACCAACTGACTGGAATGCAGATTTGCAGAGGACTTCATGGTCTTGGTGGACAGCAAGCTGACTATGGGCCAGCAATGTGCCCTCATGGCAAAGAAGACCAACAGCCTCCTTGCATGAGAAAAAGCATTGGCAGCAGTTAAGGGAGGTGACCTTTGCCCTCTGCTCAGGACTGATGAGGCCACACCTGCAGTACAGTGTCCACTCCTGGGCTCTGACAGTACAAGACAGTAATGGACATGCTGGAGAGAATCTAGCGAAGGGCCATGGAGGAGGTTAAGATACTGCAGCATCCTTGACACGGTGAGAGGCTGAGAGAGCTGGACTATTTAGCCTCTGAAGAGAATCATATCCATGTGGATAAATCACTGGTGGGTGGAGTAAATAAGATGGAAACAGGGTGGGTATTTTGTTTGGTTGGTTTTTTTGGGGTTTTTTTGTTCGTTTGTTTTTTAATTTTTTTAGCAATGGGCACAGAGACTATCACACTGCAGCTCCTTTCCCAGGGTCTGCTCTACACACACTGTTAGGGGTATGTGCTTAGGTAGAGGAGTAGAGCAGAAATGCTGTGTCTGAAGAGCTCAGATTCAGGCCACAATTTGCAAGTAAGAGGACAGCAAATTTTCAGGATTAGCATTTTGTAATTCAAAAGCCTTTTAGTGCTACCAAATGCCCTTAGGAAAATCTCTCAAAGTCAGCAGGAGCCATATCAATCAGGTTCAGGAAGAAGGAATGCATAAGAGTAAGAATTCAAACCCTATGCACTGTCTTTGGTTATTCAATGGCTTACTTGAGCCAAACCGAATTCCCTGATCAAAAGGTAGAATAGGAAGCAGGAAAGACTGAGCAATAACCCTGTTAATAGCCTAGGCATTATTTGCCTTACAGAAACAGGTGGTTACTACATTGTCACTGGGTTAAGACCCTGAGAAAAATGTCCAGATTTCGTTAGAAGAGAAGCCTGACGAAAGAGAATCCTGTACCAAAAGAAAAGGTTGTGTTTCGTACAGAAGAGAAGACTGGGGTCAAAAGTAAGATTAGAATGGAGACAGAACTTAGAGCTCCCCCAAACACACACACCCCTCCCCAAATCCCAATTGTGTCAAAAAGAGGCCACCATGGTAGGAAAGAAAACCTGTTACTTTGGACAAGATACTAAGGGAGAAAAAGAAAATTAAAGCATCACTCTCTGATGAAGTAGAGCTACCCATACTTCTGAAGAGGTGCATGAGCTACTACAAGGATGAGAAAGTCTCGTAGGGAGGAGTGAAAGGAGGTATTACAGATAGCAGTATTCAGGAGATCAGTTACTATCAAGGAATTTCTGCCAGCCCCACACTTCTGCAGCTGTGCTGCCACCAGTACTGCTAAAGATTTCTTTCTTCAGCTCTGATTTTAGTATCTGTGCAAATGGCCTCATCAGTGCATGAATAATTATTAAAAACAATTGTATGATTGCTTGTCATCTGCATAGAGTCTGTTATCCAACTCTTTTCTAATTCCTGCTAGGTTGCTTACTCCCTAAGCTTGGCAGCCAAGAGTTGCTGCACTAAACGTCAGTGAAATGAGAGTCTTGACTGTTCATGGTTTAATCAATAATAGATTTAGGAGATGAAGTCGCCCATGCTCTTCATTTTTGAATCTCAAGCCCCATCTGCTGCTCACTCACTGATTTGGTGTCTCTCTTGTGAATGCCTCCCTGATGATCTTGTTGTTTACTGTGAGTAAAATACTTGCCACTCAAGAGTTCAGTCAAGTACACACTTTTGCAGTCTTACCAATTACAGCAAACATTGGTATTGCCAAAATACACTCTCTTTTGCATCATAAATGCTGCCTGATACCACACGAATGTTTATTTTTGATCATTTTTCACCTGAAAAAAAATTGTATAGGGAGACTGCAAAATCAGAGGAGATCTGGATGAGGAAACCCTTCCTCCATCTAGTGTTTAACTTTCTGCTGATGAATAAAGTATAAGCTAATCTGCACTTCTCAAAAGCATATTTGCATAAGAGCATTACTCACGCAGTCCACTGCACGTAAGGTCTACAGAACTGGGCCAGAAATGGGGACACAGGCCCACATACATTTCACCTGCTGTCTTTTGCTATTCCAGTGCAACAGCTGCACATGGAGTGCAGACGTGCATACTTGAGGCAACTCTCATGGCTTTCCTTAGGAACAGTTGGCAGCAGACTGTTACTATAGAAGCTCCAGTGCTGAGAATTATGAACAGGGAAGGACACACATAAGCTGCACTAAGCACCCCATCAGCAGAGCACCTGACTGCTGCTTCTCTCCATAGTGGGCTAAAACTGGTTCAGCTGCACCAATTGCTCTCTGCTGACTGCTGCGTCAGGACTGCTCTTTAAGTGTAAACAAGCCTCAAACCTTCTGCACGCAAAGTATTTCCACACACACAATAATGTAAAAACTGTATAAGCAAAAGTACGGGTACTCTGTTCTTGGGTACCACTTTCTGGTGTCCACCAGACTGTGGTTTCTGCCTAAGTGATGCAACCCCTGGTTCATCCAGGTGGAGTGTAACAACATCGTAAACTGCTAGGGACAAGGCAGGAAAATTTGAGGACCTTGACCCCAGGAGATTCACAACAAACATAGCAGACAGGCAGAATCTTCAAAATCTATTGTGTTGTTGAATTAACAAACTCTCCCCCCAAAACAGACCCATAAACAAATAAAGTCTCCTTCCATATTTGAACTGAAAATATAGCTTTGGTTCAGACATAATGTAAATGGGTGAAAATCTATCAATGTGGATGAAGTCCCACTCTTTTACGCTAGGATTGTTTCTCAGAACAACCAACTCTTTCTTACAAGGCCACTCAGTGCTACCATGTAGAGGAGTTCATGCTGAAATACTGAAAACCTTCATGGGAAATGGAGGTGGGGTACCTGTAGTCTATGGACTTAGCACAAAATGTCACTTTATTTCATGCCAGCTATGGGTGCATCATCAGTTTTTTAATGACATTCATGTGAGATAACAGGAAGGTGTATGTCGATTTGTGCCTCACCAGCAATGACAGAAGAGCACAGACATCTGAGCAAGACCCATACACAGTTCCATATGTAACTATAGAGGAGATACTTATAAGGTAACTGCAGAGTGACATTTTAAAAGCAATTATACTGATTCAGCTTCTAATTCAGAAGACAATTTATTACTCAAAAGCTGCTTGTTGCAGTTGCATGCGTCCAGGAGAGGGTTTGTATCGCATTTAATAATATCAGTCCTGTTAAGAGAAAACAACTTCTTTGTGTGGACTTGAAAATTGGACTCAGTGTTCAAGTGAAATTGATGCACCACCTGCAAGACCTTCTTGTTGCAGTTGTGAAGAGAAGCTTTTTTAGCTGTCTGTAGCTTTTCCTCCCTCTCATACTATGTATTGCTCCTTAGTCATCTCTCTAATTGTAGCATATTGCCATGAATATTGGATGATGATTTGGAGAAGCTTAGCACCTCAGGAAAAATAATTGTAACATGACCTTAGGTTTAAACCATTGCCTTATTCTTATGCATGGCAGCTACTTTACTCTGTATTTTTAATAGGGCTAACACCTTTATTTGCTCCATCTCATTTATTGGAGACTGCTATGTGAATGAGATTTGGGCAGTTTTTTTCTTAAGCCGTGTAGATTGCTGTCCTGTCTCGTTAATGTTCATGTCCTCCTTTTATAGGATTTTAGATTCTACCAAACTCGATTACCTGGCGAAAGTGAAAGGAAGCCTTGCTCCCATTAAGAGGTTTTGTTGCCCATGAAAAGACAGACAATGGCTTAACACTCCATTCTACTGCATCTGGATTTTATGGTGCCTTCATGAAGCTGGTATAAAAGAAGAGCTAAAGTCAGACCCTCCACTTTCCACTCCTAGCTCACCTTTTTTTCCCCTTGCAGAATCATAGATAAAGCAGCTGCTGCATGCATGCAGAACTACACACTGTCATATTTCTTTCGGTCTAACTCCCTTGTCATATTGTATCACACCCACGCAGCACAATACGTGTTTTAAAAAAGCCAACAGAACTGCAATATTGCTCAGTACGGCAATGGCACAGTAACAGGCAATTGCCATTTGATGGGTCTTGCCCCCACTGCACACAGGTGAAGTAGAGGCCTCTGCGTATAATATTAACTTCTAATATAACTTTCTGTGAGTGGTCTGCATTTATATTATGCTTTCAGATTCATTGCGAATTGAAAGCAAACACAGGTTTTTTAATAACACGTACCTGAATTGAAAGATGTGATTAGTGAGATATATTTTTACACTTGCATCTTTTATTCACTAAAGAAAAACATGCTTTGAACTGCCAAAAACGGCATTCTTGCCAAAAAGAGCTAATATTTACAGATTAAATAATTTAAAAAAAAAATTTTTTTTCATAGGGAATGTAATTCTAATGATTTCTTTTATAATACTGGAACAATCAAAATATTTCAAAATTAGAAATATATATAACATGCTATGTATAGTACAGGTAGTATTATTCTAGTGGTATATATATCTTATATATATAAAAGACATGTATGTATCCTATACCTATGTAAGACTAACTTCAGCTGAATTTTATTTTTTTTAAGTCTGAGAAAAATGCACAAAACTAAAACAAAATACCTAATTTGGAATTGAATAAAAAGGATTTCTGCCAGTTGAAATGCATTTCCTTCATTACATTTTTTTTTTAACCACCAAGCTAAAAGACAAAACTAATGAGATAGTTAGCAAGGCCATAGATTAAAAAATATTTAATTCAAAACATTATTGGAATGGTCTCAGAGATAGACAGAGGGAGTTTTGTAACACCCTTTGTCAAAGACAAATGAAACACTGAGGAGGGGACATCTGCTTTAGCACTGATACACCACTGGGAACAAAAACTTTGTGTCACTCTTGAAAGCCCCTCTTCCCTACTAGAAAACAATATGTGCCTCCTCTGTAATTCATCCTTCTGGAAAAAACTATCTGCGACTGCAATCAGCCGAGCTGGCAAGAAGAAAAGGGAGTAGACAGAGGAGTCTAATAACAATCCCTGTGCTGGCACAGAGGGGAGAGACAGATTAAATACCTGCTGGGTCCCAGGACCACCAAGATAACCTACCAGTAATTTCACACAAAATAAGACATGTCCCCAGGTCCCTGAACACTACCTCTGGTGGCTAGGAGATAAGATGGAGGCTGCAGAAGGTGACAAATGTGGCAAGATGGAAAGTCTTACAGATGCTTGCAGATGCTGCTGGAGTTTTAAGCCTGCTGTCCCCACAGTGGCTAAGAGCTCTGGCAGTGGCAGGAGCCCACAGCAGAATATTGTTCTGCTCCAGACTGCAAGTCTTTATTACAGCATTTCCAGGAAAGTGCTAAGATACCCTATTGATTGATCTACAGATGGATATTATTTTGTAGCAGACTATTGGGGCCCACAGGAATTCTTGTGAGCAAGGGCTGCACTTGCTGCTGCTGCTGTTACAGGGAAAAGAAATGAAGGAAATTATCTAAGACCTTGTTATCAGATTTGGCCTGGGTATAAGCCAAAGAACTTACACTGCTGAAAGATGTAGACCCTAGGTTTTTTTCATTGTACTTCCAGTATTGGACACTTTATTTGTACAATGTCCTTTTAGTGTTTTCAAGGAAAGAGTTAACCTATGAACATTACTTAAAGTATGTACAGCACAGCAGGTATTGCTGGGTAGATATGCAATTTCCAGTCTAATCAGCTCACTTTTCTGTATGGTTAGCTTCCCTCTTGTTTGCTGATGTTTTGGCCAGTCAAGGTAATACGCAGGCTTTACAGTTAACTGAAGATGTGTGTTATATCATTTAAAGTATCCCTCTGCTAGACGAGAGCTACATACAGTTTCCATGCTGTCAGCCTTTAAATCTTCAAGACCATGGAGATGGTCCCCTTGGATCTAGACGATGGTATACATATTTGTTTGAATGTTCTTCTCTAAATCGTGAAGATCATGCACTGTAGATTTGTAGTCACTGGAGAAATTGGTACTGCTTATCTAGCATTACAGCAGGTAAGGCCCAGAGCTGTGAGTTAACACCCATACTCCAGTTGTCTATAACAATGATGTTTTTTTCTCTTCCTTCTTTTTTTTTCTTTCTTTCTTTTTTTTTACAGTTGTAGACTTCATTGACCTTGAAAATCTTTTCAAGTAAATAGGGAAATAAAGTCATAAATTTGATAAAGAAAAACCAGACAGCCATTCATGAGTACTACTCCCAATTACCCTCTCCATTTGACAGTCATCATTTCTCAGAGAACCAGTTCTGGCCACGGCCTGAATGTCACATGTTATTTCTTTCTCCTTCTTTTAACTTCATGCCTGACCTAACATGACATTCATTTGTCCAAAAGGTGGCACTGCATCTTTGAGCATTTCATGGACTGAAATTGCTCTGGTGCATAAGAGGTCTTCCGTATAAATAAGTAGAGCTTCTTTATAGATCTGATAAACATTTCTGCTAGCTTTCCAACCATGGATCCTTTCTAAAGTCGATCCTTAAAGATTTTAAAAATTTAAAGCTTTGATAAAAACAAAAACTTGACCTTGAGTTTTCTGACATGTAATTTTAATGTTGTAGCTAAAAGCAATCTCTTCAGCTAAGTATATTGAGATAAGAGATAGCTCGTCTTTGGGAAGATCTTTAAGGAGAGTTGTAATGCTGAACTTCCAGAAAAGGCCCTTCCACTATGACAGCAAAATTATTGCCCCTTCTGATCACTTGTTCTCTCTCTCTCTCTCAAACTTACAGCTGTGCCATACAGAGAAATAAATTTCCTTTAATATAAATAGTAAAAACTCTTATTTCAGACTCACCCTTATCCTCAAGTCACCAGGCACAAGTTGCAGTTTTTCAGATCCTAGGTAGTCTTAGGAGTATATGGTTTGGTCTACGAAACAGAGAACTTGTCCTTTCCACAACACTACCCACAAAGCAATTGGACCCTTGACATCAAACCATGATGGCACATCCCAAATTAGCTCCTTTGCTGGGCTACAGTCTCTTTCTCACAGTTGTTTGTTACCACACAGATGGTAAGACCATCACTAACCCATCTCACTGGCTTTTGTCAGCTTTCCCATGAAGGATTTTGACCCCTCCTTCCTTGTTTGCTTCTTGTGCTTCTAGGTCATGCTGAGACTTGGCTTAAGTCACCTGTTGTCTGACTCCCAAAGCCACTACAGAGATTCCAGGCTCCCACTCTTAATGCTGTCACCTGCCAGGACAATCTCTATCGCCCTTTTATCTTCCTTGCTTTTGTAAATCCAACTACTTGTCTCTTTTCTATCTTCCAGTGAATTAAACTTCTTTTTCCCTGATTTTTTTTTTTTTCCCTGTCTCTCTATTTCAAGTCCTTCCTTCCTTAGGAGACCAGACTTCAGTCTTCATGTTGACAGTTTGCCTAGCTCTAGTCTTTTACTCCTTGAATTTAAATTCCTGGATTATTGTCAGCTTTCAACTCTCCTATTGATTGTCAGAGCTGTTCTCTCCAGTTTCCATTCACTCTTTCCACACCCTTCAGTCACTTCTTGCTTTTCTTCCTTGCATTTCATTTTTTCTCATGTCTTACAAGCCCTTTAATGAGTTTCAGTCTCTTAGCATGTTCTTTAGCTTGCCTTTTCCTCTCCCAAATAGCATTCAGATTCTTCTGTCTCCTTTATTGTGATGTTTTTTAATTTCTTTACATCTGACTGTAACCAGTGTGCATCCTTCAATTTTATTTTATTTTATTTTATTTTATTTTATTTTATTTTATTTTATTTTATTTTATTTTATTTTATTTTGTTTTATTTT